>PVKS010001496.1:94049-140530 GCA_004027875.1 Aplodontia rufa
TATCATGGCATATGTCTGAGGCACTATACAGTAACTCTTGGATATTATTCGCCAGCTTCCCTAACTCTATGTCAGTTAATTTCATGTCTTCACTGACCCTGAAAATGATAAAATGAGATTTAATCAGGGAAAACTGTTAACACAGTTCTCTATAGGTGGTATAGCAACAAAAAAGATTAAATGATGTAAAATTCACATTTGAGGAAAGATTCTGTGATGTACCAAATTTTAGTGTTGCTTCAGAAAACTTTTAATAGCAAATTTGAACTTTGAAATTTAAGCAGACTTTATTATAATTTGATTGCAGAACATCTTTAATCATGCTCAGATAATATTTATTTAACCCAAACCTTATAAAAGAATAATTATTTCTCTCTCTGCTATAGTATTTTCAATACTTAGTTTCTGATTGGAAAAATCAGATATTAGAGCAAAAAAATTTGTTTTTGGAATAGGTACAAGGTGCTAGCTGTGGCAGGGCAAGGGTTATATACAGGCACTTAGGGATAACACAGCAGAAGGAAGGAAGGAATGTTATATCATGACAAACAGCCTTCTTTTTACTCATAGTTATGAACAACAAATTAAATCATATTTACTTAATGACTGAGCACTTACTGAATTTAACTGCTAGGCACTGGAGGTGATATAATAGGATGCCACTCTTGGGAACTAGCAAACAAACAGCATGTAATGTATTTTTTTCAACTTTGGAGGGAAATATAAGATTTTGTGTTTAAACTTTTTTCCCCAAGGGCATACACATAAGAACCAATGATTTCATGTTAATTTAGTATAGTTTTACCGCAAACGAAGTAAAGTCCCTTAATATTCTTCTCCCATTCTGCTAATTACAACAAAAAGAGGTTTTGATATATACTAATTGGAAGCAAACCACCACTCTAACTGAATTAAGGTGTCACAGTAAGTTATTATCTACTATTCTTCAAATTTTCAACATCACTATATTTCTTTATTAATGCTTTAAAATAACAAGACATTAATATTCTGAAAGTTCTCCAAGAAACACTCTGAGGCAATTCCCATATTCTGAGGCAGATATCTACTTACAATTTGTCTACCCAAGGTCACAAGTTAAGAGAGCAGACTAGATTCCAGAATTAGTCCATGCCTAATTGACTATACTCCAACATTTATTTGTATACACACAGCCTAGCAGTATTTCAATATCAGCTCCCACAAAAATGTCTGCTTAAATTTCAAAGTTCAAATTTACTATTAAAGTTTTCTTTTCTGAAGGATTACTAAAATTTACCCAAGTAACAGAATGATTAAAGAATTTAGAAGTCTTGGCTATATGCTACCAATTCACAAAGTTGTAAATGAAAAACAAATAAAAACAAGCAAAGACTTTAAAATTCCAAACATAATCCATCAATTCCACTTCTGAATGTATATCCAAAATAACTGAAAGGAGGTTCTCAAAGACACATTTGTGCACCCTAATTTGTAACAGAATTATCCAAAATACCTAAGACATAGAAATAAACTAAGTACCCACCAACATTTGAATAGATAAAATAGATACATACACGCAATGGAAGATTATTCAGCCTTAAAAAGAAGGGAAAGTCTGACATATACTACACATGAACTCTAAGGACAATAGGCTAAGTAAAATAAGTTGGTCACAAAAACCCGAATATGGTATGATTCCATGTGCAGTAACTACAACATTCAAATTCATAGAGACAGAAAGTAATGGTGTTTGCCAGTGGCTGGCGGTGGGAGGTGGAGCAGAAATGGGAAGTTGTTAATAGGAAAAGAATTTCTATTTTGTAAGAAGATAAAGTTTTGGAGAATGATTACAAAATGTAAATACATGTAACATTACTGAATTGTACACTTAGAAATGATTAAGAGTAAATTTTATTTTATATAATTAAAAATAAAATTTTTAAAATTTACATTCATATAAAAAAATTTTTTTTAACTCTACAACTCTAATATTTTCCATGAAATTTCCTTTCCTATTTCCTGCCTGGAAAAGTATTTACTCTTCTGTATCCTAATGTGCACTGCAGTTAAACTTAGAAAATTGTAAATTATTTTTACAAAGTAAGAAAATAGGGAAAATCAAAATCAACTAATAAATATAAAATATCAGACATCATGTGTGCACATTCTATATCCAGGACAATTATATACTGCAAAAACACTGGATACAGGAAAAGTCAGAAGCACTGTATGAAAACACTAGTTAAATATATAAGTACAAATATACTCAATTAATTCATTGCCTCTTTGGGTTAGATAGTTCCCAGAAATGTATACGCCTGTTGAACAAAGAAGGAACTATCTATAAAATCTATGTTTCATGCTGGAGTAACAAACAAGTGGTAAAGTCAGAAAATGTCCTAAGTATAAAGGGAGACACAATGAAGACAGAAAGGGAGGAATAAACACTGAGAGACTACATCTGGTTTAAAAGAATCTCAAATGGTATGGAAGACTGCTATCTTTCACTATTTGGTCTCTCTTCCACAACAATAAGTTTTAGCAGGGCAAACAGTTAACAAGTTAAAGACTATTTCTCAAGCCTCCTTTATAGCTAGATATAATTATATACATCCTCTAGGATGTAAGTGAAAATAGTAGGTGCAAATTGTGGATTATGCTCTCGAGCTACAAGCAAAAAATTGCATCAATATCAAAAACATAATGCTGAACTTAAAAACCAGACACAAAAGACTGAATATACAATTCTACATATATAAAGTTTAAAACTAGAAAACCCAACATTCTTATTATTAAAGGTTGTCTTGGAGTAAGTAGTAGCATAGTGGAAAGGGCTTTTTTAGAAAAGCTGATAATATTCTATTTCTTTTCTTTTCTTTTCTTTTTTTTTTTTTTTTTAACAGAGAGGGACAGTGAGAGAGGGAGAAAAAGAGAGTATCAATTTTATTTAGTTTTTGACATGGCCTGAGATCTTGCTGTGTACATGGTGCTGTGATTTGAACCCACATACTCATGCATGCCAGGCAAGCGCCGTAACCACTGAGACCCCCGCTGCAGCCCCCAGTATTCTACTTCTTGACCCGAGTGGTGATTAGACTGGTTTTAACTCTGTCATAATCATCTGTAATGAACCCTTAACTAGTGCATTTCCCACATGTTCACTGCATTCCATTTAAAACAAATAAAGAGGGTACCACCCTTTGTCCTCTCCCTCTAGATGTTAGGATTGCAGTTTAGATAATAAAAACTGAAACAGAACAAAACAAAACAAAAACTGAAACAATGCCAAAGTAGTGATGCATATCTGTAATCCCAGCTACTAAGGAAGGAGGGGTCCCAAGTTCAAGGTCACCCTGGACAACTTGGCAAAACCATGTCTCAAAATAAAATTTAAAACAGGATAGGGATGGGGCTTGGCGGTTATGGCGCTTGCTCAGCATAGGCAAGTACACAGGTTCAAACCTCAGCATCCACGTACACAACTGTGTCAGAGCAACAAAAGCCTTGTGGAAAAACTCAATAAAAATTGATTAAAAAAAAAAAAAAGGATAGGGATATAGTGTAGTGATGAAGTGCCCCTGGGTTCTGTCCTCAATACCTGAGGGGGAAAACACTAGAACAGCAGCCTTAGACATAAATGGAAGCTACATGCTGAGGATGGGAGAGCTGGCTTCTCAAGTGAGGCTCTCCCACCTCTGAAACACTTCATGACAGAGAAAAATTCTCTACTATTTAAGCAAAATTCCCTATAATTTAAGTTCTTATCTCTCTTTGAATAGCAATTTTGGACTACATCCTGCCTAGTAAATGTGAAAATAATAGCAAAAATAGTCTTTATAGACATGTAGTTCAGGGTTTTGTTTTGGTAGGAAGTGGTGTTATATAGTTGGGCTTCATGCTGTAACTGTGACCTCTATAAACTCTTAAACCATAGGTTGATTTATGTAAAGATGAGCAAAGTACCAAGTTTTTTTGTTATTCTTAACAATAACAGGATCCAAACTATGCTCTTAGACCAGAAAATTTTATTGGTTTTGTTTTGACTTTTAATACCAGGCATTACTGGGACACCTTTGAATGTGGTCTATGGATTAGATGGTAATAATTTATTGATGTTTTCTTGTACTTAACGGATATGATTACACAGAAGGGTATTCTTGTGTTCAGGAAGTACATACTGTTAATATTTGAGATAAGGGGGCATCATGCCTACAACCTATTATCAAATGATTCGGAAAAATATTAACATGAGACAAGGAGGAGTAGAGAAAGAAAAAAAAGGAGGGAAACAGAAGGCAATGTGGTAAGCCATTAGCAATTGAAGAATTTGTACAATGGATATATTAGAGTGCTTTCTACTGTCATGACAACTTTTCTGTAAATGTGAATTTCAAAATAAGTTTTTAAAAATAATGTTTAAGAAACTGTGATTGGGGCTGGAGCAGTGGCTCAGTGATTACAGCACTTGCCTGGCATGTACAAGGACACGGGTTCAAACTCCAGCACCAAATACACAACAAAGTGTATACATGAAAAACACATAAAATTGATCTTTCTCTCACTGTCCATTTCTCTAAAAAACAAAAACAAAAAAATAGTGTGATCCACTTGGAAATTCAGGTCTTTCAAAAACCAAAAGTCGTATGTCAAACAGGTCTTCACTATATATAAGGGTGACAAAAACAAAGAAAAATGACCAAAGCAATAGCCTGGGTTGTAGGACAAGTTCTGCCACTAGTGACTAAGCACTCTGAGCATCAGTAACCATGTCAAAGAACTGAGGGAATTCAATTAAATAATCTAATAACTTAAAGTTTCTTTCCTGCCTTAAAATCCTATAATTTCTCCATTATCTCCATGGCTCACATCTGTACCTGCCCTGCATTTTCAAAAAGAAACATTTTTAACAAAATTAATACATTCTGTTAAATTCCAAGTTGAAAATTTGTATTTGGTAAAATGAATATTCAATCTTACTAAAACCATTAATAAGCTGATTAAAAAAATCTTGTTAATTTGGTAATAGTCACTATACTCACATAATATCCACTCCTCCTGGAGTAGCAGATGATGACGTCTGCTCTTTGCTAGACGAAGAATCAGTAGTACATTCTGGTTCGGATACCGAATCACTGCTGCCGGGCTCACTATTTGGAGATGCATTTCTTTGTGAGGTAGTGTCAACTACCATAGGTGCTAATTCGCCCTCACTGAATGCATCACTTATAAACATGCCTTCGTGGATTAAATAAGCCACTTCTGTATCCAAAGAATTATCTTTTGTAGCATTCTTCTGCTGTGAGATCTCCTCCAATTCTCTAGTCCTTTGGCTTTTGTCAAGAACTGATAGAACAACATTGTGAATGATATTCAATGTTGCCTATAAAAAAAACAGGATGTATTTTTTTAAAGGACTTAAGATATCTTGTTTTTAAAGTTCCCAAAAGTGAATTCTGCATACATAGTTTTGAACATCTATGATTGTAAATGAATCAAAGTGGGGCATAACTGGGGAGGTGGGTCACTTGGGGGCGTGCCCTGGAAGGGATGCATCTTCCCTGTGGGCCCTTTCTCCTTCCTCCCTGTCTGCTTTCTTGCTGTCAAGAGGGAAATAGCTTCCCTCTGCCACTTCCTTCTCCAATGATGTTGCTGCTTCACTTTAGGCCCAGAGCAAAAGAGTCAGCTAACCATGAACTGAACCTCTGAACCCCAGAGCCAAAATAAACTTTTCCTCCTGTAAGCTGTTTCTAAGTTGTTTTGTCACAGTGACAAAAAAAGCTAATTCAGTCCCAAAAATAGTAATTTGCAGAGATAGGGCTTTTTTTCAAAGTGACTGGATCATAAGGGTTCTAACTTTATCAATGGATTGATTAATCCACTGAGGGATTCATAGCCAAATGTACTATTGGGAAGATGGTGGAATCTGTAGAAAGTAGAAGAGAATGGGTTCCTGATTCATTCCCTTGGAGACTGTATCTTGACCCTAGCACCTTTCTCTCCCACCCCTGTCCCACACTTTCTGCTTCTTGGCAGTCATGGGTTGCAAGTGAGCAGTTAGGCTCTACCACATCCTCCCTAGCAGCAAGCCCACAGCCAAGCAACTAAGGACTGAAACCTCTGAAACTACAAACTACAATACATCTTTATTCCTTTGTTTTTCTCAGGTACTTTGTCATAGTGACGCAAAGCTAATACAGTGATTCCAACAAATATGTATTAGAGTCTTTGACATGTTTTCTTCAAAAAAAATGTTGTGTGGAACATGTTCTTCTCCTTATATTAAAGGTCTTTAAATTAAATGGTTTGGCTAAGTAGGCAATGTGATTCATATTTGTTTGAATCTCAGAACTGAAAAATTAAACCAAAATCTACAATAAAGGACATTAGTGAAATATTCTGAATATGAACAATGTTTTAAAAACAACATTGTACCAACATTAAATTTCTCAAAATATTAGTGGTTTGAGAGGAGACTTTTAGTGTTTCACAATATTGAACCTATATAATATAGAAGGACTCAAGCAGCATAAAATCATAAGAGAAGCCTGATGTGATGGCATGGACCTGTAATCCCAGTTATTTGGGAGACTGAGACAGGAGGACCACAAGTTTCAGGCCAGCCTGGACAAACTTAATGAGGTCTCAAAATAAAAAATACAAAGTGTAAGGGATGCAGCTCAGTGGTAAAGTACCCCTGAGTTTGATTACATGTACCAAAAATAAAAATCACATGGGGAAAAATTATTATTTAATACCAAGTATTATGACACTTCCTTTCAATACAGAACAAACCATGCAAGAGTATAAGAACTGCCAAAATACTGAGGCACTTCAATTCTTATTTAGAACCAGGCCCCTTGAGAAAACTTACAAAAACGAATTAATTGTATTTTATTCTAGTTCCATCACATAATACACAAATACAAACATACACAGAAAGATAACAATTTTAGGGATATTCTGGAAAGACTAATAGGTCAACTTACCTTAACTCTCTGTAGGAAAATTTTAAACTTTAAAAAAATATCCTTTAACAGATCAAACCATTGGGGAAAATTCAACATTCTCATCTGATCTGCAAGCCTAGGAAAAAAAATAATTTAAAGGAAAATAATGATTGTCTCTGGACCAATATTTCTACTAACAGGAAGAAATAATACTAAATACTATCTAGGTACAAGAACAAAATCCAATTTTATCTAGATCTGTAACAGAATTTTTTTTTCAGGGCTGAGGACCAAACTCGGGGCCTTGCGAATGCTAGGCAAGCGCTCTGCCTCTGAGCTGAATCCCCAACCCCTCTCCTAACAGAATTTTGATTTGAAGAGGTCAATTACCAAAATAACTCCTACTTGTTTAAAATCTTTAAAACTAGTGTAACTGATAGTTAAGCATGCTGTCAGACAAACTTTATCTACATTAATTCCATGTAAATATGCTTTGTGACCACTGAAGGAATAAAACATGAACATAACCCTGTTTTAGTTAAAGGTAAGGTTATCTTCTGGAATAAAAATAGAAATGTAACATCTCCCTCAACAAATTTAATGACCTGCTTTTCTAACCACAAAGTACTTTTCCACATATGACAAGTAATGCAGCATGATGGTTGAAAGCAAGGGCTCTAGGACCACAGTGCTTTGATTTAAACTTCCAGCAGCATAATGGAATTATTAGCTATGTGAGCCTATCAAGTGATCAGTCTTCTAATGCTCCCATTCTCTCATCTTAACATGGGGGAAGGTAATAATATCTTCTTTATAAAGTTGTTGTAAACATTAAATGAGTTAACAAAAGTACTCAAAACAATGCTTGGCACATTTAAAATATGCTTTTTAAGTATGAGACTATATTTATTATTTTGATAGCTGATAACAATCAATAACTTGAAAAATGAAACAGATCAATGCAAAACAGAATTCCACAAAGATATTTTGTAGTACTGAAATGACTTCTTATTCTAAATTTTGTTATGAATGCTGCTGAAGCCAAGAATTTATTCTCAAAAACTATTCCTATATTAGATAAATTAAAGTTCTCTAAGTTGAGAAACTTCCCTACGGAAGAAGAAAATAAAGTCACCAATTCTCCATGCCTGTGGGGTTTCTAAAAGTATATCAATAACTTGTATTTCCAACTACTAAGAATCCCTACTTTATACTGTAATTGCTTCGACTAATTCTGAAATTGAGTTTTCATCAGATAATACTATGAAGATTAACATTCCACAATCTCCATTTTATGGACTTAGTGAAGAGAAACTTCACAGTTATTCTTATATTATCATTCATATTTTAGGCTACTGTAAATGCCAACCAGAAACTTTGTTTTAATCACATAGATAAATAATTTAAACTTAATACTTGCTAACCCACTGCAATGATTTATTTTCAATTTCCCCACTTTGTATCTACCTTCTATCCATCTCCCATTCTTCCCTCTGCCTCATGAGATCAACTTTTTGGCCTTAGCCAATGAGGAGCCCTTACAAAAGCTGGAAGAAAAGACAAAGTCCTCATGCCTTATGGGCAGCTGCATGTTCTGCATTTTTAGTTGTGCGCAGTCAATGCAGTCCAAAAATATTAAAGTGGAAAACTTCAGAAATAAACATTTGTAAGTTTTAAACTGTGTGCCATCCTAAGCAGTATGACACCATCCAACCTTCTTACCCAGGACATAAATCATCCCTTTGTCTAGTCTATCCATGCTGTATATGATACCTTCCCATTAGTCACTCAGTAACTATCTCATTTACCAGATATACTGTTTTGATTCAGAGGGTTTATGTTTAAGTAACCTTTATTTTACTTGATAATGGCTCCAAAGCACAAGAGTAATCAGGCAAAGGAGGCATCAGGGCATAAGCATGGAAGGACAAGCTAAGCAGGGCACACAGGAAAAAATAGGTATAATTAGGCTTCAGTACTATCTGTGGTTTCAAACTTCCCCTGGAGATCTCAGAATGTATCTGCCTGCAGATAAGCGCAGACAACTCTGCTGTACTTACTCCTCCAATTCCCTATCTGAAGGGTTACTTCAGGATGCCTGTTTCCTCTACGCATGGAGAGAGCTTTCTTTCAATTCCTGTCTTTCTCCTGAATCTTGTTAACTGCTCTTTCTTGCCTCCTAAAGGTATTACATGGTCATCTGTGATTTTCTCACCCTGCCCCATACCTCAGTCAGTAATTCCTGAACTAAATCCTCTTAAAATTATTCTAATTTGTACAAGTCATGTTTTCCCTGATAATCACCAACCTATATATTATACTTACTTCATAACAATGTCAGCGTCTATTTCTTCTATTTGTGAAACCTTATTAATCACACACTGCAAAAGTTAAGAAAAAACAAACACAATTTAATTGTCTTTAGAATCCCAAGTACTCCATGCTCCATTTTTACATTAAAAAGGACTCACTGACTACAATCATCACTTTACCAGACATTTCTTCTGTCTCTTATATATACCTCAAGGTATTTAAAAAACTGCAGTCATCAACTGTACCTCATTAAATAATTATTTCAGAGTATACTTGAATTTTAAAAATCAAAATGCCCTACTATTTAAAACTGTTCAAAATCATACATCAGAAAAATAGAACTGCAATGCTTATAAACAAGGTATAAGCCTTATATTAAAATCCCAAAAGAAATGCACATTGGAAGTTTGCATTTCCTTGTAATATATGCTACAAAAAAAAAGTTTGAAAAAGGTAATAATAAATGCTTAACTCTCAGGAGGAATCTGTGGAATTAAAACAGCAGTTAAAATAATTTTAAAAAAAATACATATACAGGGGCTGGAGTGGTGGCTCAGCAGTTACGGCACTTGCCCAGCATGCACAGGTGCACGGGTTCAAACCCCAGCACCCACGTACACAGCTAAGTGTCAGAGCAACAAAAGCCATGTGAAAAACTCAATAAAAATTGATTCTCTGTCTCTCTCTCTCTCTCACTGTCCTTCTCTCTTAAAAAAAAATATATATATATATACATATACAAAAAATCATATAAATTATGCTTGCAGTACAGTACATTTTTACAAATGGAGTATATCTGTTCAACCCAACTCAGCTCAGCTCATGAAAATGAACACTGACAGTACCCAGAGTCCTGCTCTTGCTCTGTTCAGTGACGACTAATTTCTTTGTCTTCACATTAAATTTTTTTCACATATTTGTTTATGTAGTTCTGAGTAATTCATTTTCATTGCTGAATAGTATTCCACTGTGTAAATATATCACAATTCTATTTATCATTTTTAGTGATAATGGAATTTGGGTTGTTTCAAGTTGTGCTCTCATGAATATTCTTCTAATTTATGTAAGTATTTCTGTTGGGTGAATACTTAGGATTAGAAATACTGGATCATAACGTGTGTACTTAGTAGATACTGTCAACTATTATCCAAAGTAGGGCTGCCAACAATTATCCAAAGTGGTGGCTCAGTGGTTAGAGCACTTGCATGCCATGCACAAGAATCTAGTTTCAAACCGCAGCACCACATACACAACTATGTCAGAAAAACTAAAACCAGAGGCTGGAGCAGTTCTCATCGTTTATGGCACTTGCCCGGCATGGGCAAGTACGCAGGTTGAATCCCCAGCACCCACTCACGTACACAACTAAGTATCAAAGCAACAAAAGCCATGTGAAAAACTCAATAAAAATAGATTCTCTCTGTCTGCCTGTCTCTCTCTCTCTCTCACTGTCCTTCTCTTTAAAAAGAAAAACTAGAACCACATGAAAAAATAAATAAAATTCTCTCCAAAGTACTTATCCAATTTAAAAATTCAGTGTTTCACAGTATTTGAGAGAGGCAAAAAAGAGGGTAACTACATTTTTTTTCCTGCTTATTTTATATAAATATTAAAACCTCTCTCATATGGCCGGGCATGT
Organism: Aplodontia rufa; assembly: GCA_004027875.1. Taxonomy (NCBI): domain Eukaryota; kingdom Metazoa; phylum Chordata; class Mammalia; order Rodentia; family Aplodontiidae; genus Aplodontia; species Aplodontia rufa. The sequence goes on from PVKS010001496.1 coordinate 104,928, forward strand.
TGCTGCAGACCTCTAATCCCAGAGAGGCTAAGGCAGGAAGATACCAAGTTGGAGGCCAGTGAGCAACTTAGCAAGACCCCGTCCCGAAAAATAACAAGGGATAGGGATATAGGTCAGTGAAGAGCGCCCTTGGGTTCAATCCTCAATACTGCACCAAACAAAACAAAGCAAAACAAGCTAATAGAAAAAAAAAATATCCTATAACAAAAAAAATTATATATGCCTTCAACTTAATGAATGACAATGATTAAACCTAAAAAACTCATTTGAAATTATATTATCCTTTTCACAGATATAAAAACTGAACTTTAGTGACTGAGATGTACCTGAGTTTAAAAAAATTAAATAAAGAACCAGGAAAGCTAAAAAACACATGGATTTTTAGTTTATAATTTTTTAGAGATCAGAGTAAAAAGAAAATAGACATTTATCTACTGACGGTGTGATTATGAACTAGTAAAATCTTCTGTAGGCAGCCGTTCAGTTCCATGTATCAAACTACTTAAAAATGGGGCTGGAGCGGTGACTCAGTGGTTACGGCACTTGCCTGGCATGCATGAGTACGAGAGTTAAAACCCCAGCATCACATACACAACAGTGTCTGAGGACTGAGCTAAATAAAAACTGCTTCTTTAAAAAAAAAAAAACAAACTACTTAAAAATACTTTTTACTGTCTACTAACTTTTGAGAATTAGTCCAAGTAAACAGCCTTAAATATGAAAAACAATTAACTTTATACCAAAGAAATTTTTAATGTTATTTAGAATATCAAACTGAAAGCAACTTAAATGTTCCACACAAAGGAAAGGCTAAAAATGAGCTTACCCAACACAGGTAATGGACTTTTATGCAACTATTAAAATTAACGCTTCTAAAAACTTGCATAATAATATGAGAAAATGCTTACATTGATTCTAACTAAAATATATGGTCAAAATTATGTGTACATTATGACAGCAAAAATTTTTAAAAATCAATAACAATCTACCTACAGAAATATTCTTAAAATGACAACCTTGGCTGGTAAGGTTGTATTTCTTTCTACTTTTCCACATTTTCAAAATCTAAATAAAAGAGCAAGTATTACCATTTTAATGCATACTGCATATATTAACCAGATAACATAAACTTCACAAAATTCCCAGACCATATATCAAAAAAATAAATATGTATAATTACCTGTTTAATGATATTCTTTGCTGTAATAATCATTTCTTCACCATATATTTCTAAAAAATTAAGTTTTCTTTGTTTTAAAAGTCCAAATACAAGAGATACTAGTCTTTCCTATTAAAACAAAATAAGGATTTTCACATTTTAAATTTGAAATAATCTCACCTAGAAGTAGAAATATTCAGCATCAAGGATTTTGTCTGATCCTCAGATCTCTATAACGAACGCAGTATATCTGTAAGTCTAAAATAATCCCTCCCATGGCAACCTTGTCATCGGATTTTCAGAGTCAGTGTTCTAAAACAGATAAATCCCATTCCACCACATGGAACAAATGAAGTTGGTTTGGGGCAAAATAAAACATTAGTATTTTTTGGCCTAGTTTCCATAAAGAGTCAGAAAATATTCTTCCTAAACCTGGATGATCAATAAATACTTTCCAAGCCATGTGTTTTTTAATTCAAGTTCTAGAACAGAGGAATGACAAGGTGGATTCTTAATTGGGAAGGAACTGCTAACATGTAAATCTCTTTAACTACTAAGGCTGTTATCAGTCAAGGCCTCTGAGGAATTTTTTTTTATTAGTTCTTGGCAATGATTAGCATTCAGAAGTTACTAGATAAGTAAAGCCTAGATATAATGTATTTACATATTTATAAACATGAAATATGTTCACAACAGGCAATCGGGGCACTTAAATGACTAATAAATCACTATGTAATGATTACTTTTTACACAAGATAAATGTCAGTAAATGAATGAACACATGGAATATAAATTCACTCATTCATCCTATACCTGTATTTTATAAGCTACAGACTTCATTTTTAATTCTATTTCTATATAAGCTATAAAATGATTTCATTCTCTAATATCATAAGATCCTGAACACTTACAGTACTAATAGTGGACTTCCTCAGTCTGACAGACTTTGAAATTTAAGGTAATTTTGCTCACTATAATCTGGAGTAAGAAAGTGCTCTAAACTAAGGCTGTTAGGAATTAACACTAAGCAATGACATCAATTTCATTCTACAGTTCCAAACTCATACCTCTTCTAAAACTTGACAGTCATCTTCCAATGGTCTATTTAAGTCACTGTGAGAATAAGTAGAAAATTCTGCTATCATCATTTTATCTATCAGTTTTTCTAATTCACAAAGCTGTGATCCCAAATGCCTATAAAAGGAAGAGAAAAATGTTACATTCATTAATTTAAAAATCATAAATTCAGGCTGGAGCAGTGGCTCAGTGGTTACAGCGCTTGCCTGGCATGCGCTAGGACGCGAGTTCAAACCCAAGCACTATGTACGTAACAACGTTGTCTGAGCAACTAAAGTAGCGTGAAAAACTAAATAAAAATTGATTGTCTCACTGTCCCTCTCTCTTTAAAAAAAAAAAAAATCATAAATTCACTCCACTTTCAAGGGAATTAGTAGGTAAATTTTCTAGCTGATAGTACCTGTTCAATAATGTAATGTTTTAATAAAATGGAGACTTTCAATAAGCCAAAATAAATGCAATAATTTCCTTAATCTTTAGAATTCTATTTTTTATCATTAATCTCTAAAGAGTTAGATGTGTTTTAGAAAACTTGGTTACTTGGTAAATTTTATGACTGCTTTTCACAGATAAAATATTCAGATATTCTAACTCCTTTCTTCATTAACAATATACTATATACATCAACGGTGGCAGCTCCATAGTCATTTATTTTTTCAACATATTTGAGTGCTTACTATGTGCCATACCCTGTTTTAGGTGTGTAAAAATAATCTGAAGGACCATAGGTACAGACTAATTCAGTCTGACATGTTCAGTTTGAATTACTATGCATCATCCCTCAGATCATTAAAATGAGTCATTAGAATGAAAATATAGAAAATATTTTCATATACCAAGGGATTTTTTCCCACACAATCTAATGGCCTCATTAAAAAAAAAAATGAGCTGAAGAACTTATTATACAACCTATTTGATCTCAACCTATTTGAAAAACTTAACATGAAAAATTTGCTTTTCCCTCAAGGAATAAATTTTTCTTTTAAAGTAGTTTTCTGTTCTTATGTATCAGTTAAAAACATTTTACAACTCTTTTTAAAGCTCTGTCTTAGGCTGGGGATGTAAGCTCAGTGGCAGTGTACCTGCATGCATGCACAAAGCTATGGGTTCAAGCCCTACCAAAATAAATAATGAAAAACTCTGTATTTTGGGGTAATTTTAAAACATTCACATGTTTTAAATTAAGTACTAATATAAGTTAATACTAAAAATTTTAAAAATTGTTTGAAATACGTATGCTACATTTACTTGAAAAAGAAGTCTTTAATGTTAGCAATGGTCTTTACTGAGAAATGATGTGGTTCAGTTTTTAAAAATTAGTTATAATCATAGTATCTTTTGGGCAGATATACTTACTGTTCTTTATTAAACAACTTATGGTAAATTGGCAGCAGTAATAATTTTGAAACAAATCTGATAATTAAATAGGCAATCACCCTTTAACCTAGGCATTGCACTATCTGGAATCTTATCTCTAAGATCCATTGGCAAAAATACAAATGAACTCAAGTTAACTGCAGTACTACCGGTAATTGTAAAGGAACAGAAACAACCCAAATGTTGTCCAATAGGAGACAAGTTGAATAAATCACAATACATTCTTATATAAATAGTATACCTTTCTGAAAGAATCAAACATGCCTATGCCTTGCTATAGAAGAGTTTCTTAATCTTCATTTCTTATTACACAGACACCCTGATGAAATTTTAACATCTACATATATTATATACGTTTGCAGACTGGCTCTTTGGAGGACCACAAACCATTGTAATGAATGTTTTTTCCCCATCCTTCAAGAATCAAGTTTTAGCTTCATGGGGTGATATCTCCCATTGAGAATGCTGCCATGAAAAATGGTATAATATCCAGGGTATCAGGCAAAAACAAGATGAGTAAAAACATGTACTGTATGCTAATGCTTATTTAAGATGGGGTGGATATCAATAAATGGATGGATGGAGAAATGAACTGTGTTTTAAACAAAGACTTGTGAGCTGGTTGCAATGGCATACACCTGTAATCCAAGGGGGGCTCAGGAGGCTGAGGCTAGAGAATTCTAAATTTAATGCCAGCCTCAGCAACTTAATGAGACCCTAAGCAATTTAGTGAGACTCTGTCTCAAATTAAAAAAATAAAAAGGGCTAGGGGATGTGGTTCAGTGGTTAAGTGCCACTGGGTTCAATCCCTGGGAGGGAAGAAAGATAAGAAAGGATAGAAGAATAAACTGACAGATTTATGGCCAGAGATGGGAGGGAGGAGGCAGGGAACCAGGATAGATGCCAAATTTCTCTAAATATCCTTTCTTTTAAAGATTTACTTTTGAACTGTGTAACTACTTAACACACTTATAAAACATCATTACTTTATAAAAATGAATACTTAAAAATCAAAGGCAAATGAACACATGAACTATACACCAAGTAGCAAATCCATATATATGAAAAAAGAATTCTTTCAAGTGAATTTAAAACATAGGAACTTAACTATTCATTCCTTATGGGAAATTAAGGAAAAGCAGGTAAAATCTTACAATGTAGTGTGGTAATCCCCCGTATCTTGTTTTGCTTTTCATAGTTTAAGTTAGTTGTGGACAACAGGGATCCAAAAATATTAAGTGGGAAATTACAGAAGTAACTCACACCTTTTAAATTGTGCACCATTCTGAGAAGCATGATGAAATCTTACACTGTCCTGCTCCATCCTGTTTTGGGATACACATCATCCATTGTTGAGCCTATCTAGGCTAAGAACCCATAAGTCCCTTAGTTGCTAGTCCTGGTTATCAGACTGACTGCAGTATCACAGCATTTGTGTTCAAGTAACTCCTACATAGGAACTTAATGGTATACCACAAAGCCTGCATCCTTCACCTTACTTAATCCCATCCCATACCATTTCATGTCATCACAAGAAGAATGAATACAGTACAAGATATACTGAAATATATACAAATATATATTCACAGAACTTTTGTTACAGCATATTGTTCTATTTTATTACTAGTTATTGTTGCATTATCATTTGCTATGCCAAATTCATAAATATTCATAAATTAAATGTTATCATAGAATGTGTGTATGTGTGTGTGTGTGTATATATATGGAAAACATAGTATATATTGGGTTCATTACTATCTCCAATTTCAGGCATCCACTAGGGGTCTTGGAACATATCCAAGTATCTATGTATGTTGTGTGATAAAACAAATGATGAATTATGTTGGTATCATCAGGAACTACAACTTTCAGACAGGTCAAAAGAATACCAATGGGTAGCTCAGCTATAGAGCACTTGCCTGGCATGTGCAAGGACCCAGGTTCGAACCCCAGCACCACATACACAATTAAGTGTCAGAAAAACTAAAACCAGATGGAAAAATTTTAAAAATTGATTCTTGCTCTTGCTGGGTTATTTAAAAAAAAAAAAGATACCAATTAAGATGAAGAAGTAAAAATCCTACAGGACTCAATGTAAATTAGAATTATCAGTCTGATCTCAATTTTCTTTTTCCTTTAAAAAGAAACAGTAGCGGGGTCTGGAGCGGTGGCTGAACGGTTATGGCGCTTGCCCAGCATGTGTGAGCACATGGGTTCAAACCCCAGCACCCATGTACACAACTAAATGTCAGAGCAATGAAAGCCATGTGAAAAAACTAAAAATTGATTCTTTCTGTCTCTCTTCTTCTCTTTAAAAGGGAGGAGGAGGAGGAGAAAAGGAAGGAAGGAAGGAAGGAGAGAGAGAGAAACAGTAGGCCAGGCACAGTAGTGCACACCTGTAGTCCCACTGGCTCAGGCAGCCGAGGCAGGAAAATCATAAATTCAAAGCCAGCCTCAGCAACTTAGCAAGACTGTGTCTCAAAAAATAAAAGGGACTATGGATGTGGCTCAGTGTTAAGTGCCTCTGGGTTCAATTCTTGGTATCAAAAAAAAAAAAAGGAATATTAGGAGTTGTGGGTGTAGCACAGTCAGCTTCAATCCTAGCACCAAAAAAATTAAGTTAAAACATACAATACCTTGAAAAATAAAAATAGAAAATTATTTTCTAGCTCTATGCACTACAAAGGATTGGAAATAAGGACCAATGCAGTACTGAGAACACTTCTAGTACTTGGATGTATTTCTAAATTCTATATCCTACTTAAAGAAACTAAAGTTGCTTAAAGAAGCCAGAAAAATGGCAGATTACTGATGTGTGACAGAAAACATATAATATGAATATATCTTCACAGTACAAGTTAAGAAAATTGCCAAATGACTTCTCATGAAATCAAGTCAAAAGGACTCACAAATGAAATTGTAAAAAAAAAAAAGAATGAACTTGTAGAATTTAGGACAATTTAAACAACTACAAAAATAAAAACATTTAAAAGACTTAAATACTTCAAATGACATAAATCCATGGATTTAAAATATTTTAAAAGAAATCTCATCAGTCACCTTTAAGTCTCGAACTTGCAATCCTATTGCCTCAACCTTGTGAGTCCCTTGGATTACAGGTGTGCACCATCACAGCCAGCCAAAGATCTGTTAACTGTTGATTTCCTAAAATTTAACTACTTCCTAAAAATTAGCCTGCTGTTGAACAGAAGTCTTACCAATAACACAAACTGCTGATTAATATGCATTTTCTATGATGTATATGTATAGTGAAAACTATGTAAAAAGCATGCTGAGAGATTACTTGATAAGCAATGTACTGGAAAGACGACCGTGGACACAGAAATGGTTACTGTCACACAGTGGTTCACGAGGACAGTTGCAGTACTTGAGCTGACTGCAATAGCAACAGGAGGCAGCTACTAAGTTATTACAGTAGAGTATTACTACAGTTAATTTTATGCACTTATGAATAAATGCTGCATCTTTACATTTGTTTACATTTCGCTTAATTGTGAATGGTGCCATGTAGTGTTTTTGTGCATAACTTTTTACCTTTTCATGACAGATTTGTATAGAATTATGGTAGTAAATTATTATTTTGTATGTATATTTAACATATTCACCACATGCCACATGCTCAGCTATTTTGTAAGTTGTGTGTGTATGTTTGCATTTGACATTTCTAGGCTATACAGTCTATGAAATGTTCTCAAACTATTACCAAAGAAAAGTACATATAATTGGACCCACACAAATCAAACCCACTTTGTTCAAGGGTCAACTGTAATTGTTACAGCGAAAAATCACTTTATAGGAATATTCTGGTTAATAGGTGAAGAAGGTAGAGTACAGAATTTAGAATAACATGATTTGTAACCCATAATGAATGATAAATCTAGGCAATAATCATCAAATAGCTTCTAAACATAAAATGAATAGACAACCAGATATATGCTTCTTGACTGAATACATACCATGCCACTACCTATGAGGTGTTCCTGCCAGAAAGTAAAATTGAAATACAATCAAGCCTTTAAATATAACTTTCAAATATAGGTGGAAGAACATGGGCAACATAGAGATGCATTTAGAAAAATTCAGACTGTGAAAAGCTCTACAAGGAAATTGTAACCCAGTATCTTCAATATTTTAAAGGGGAGAAAGTAATATTGGAGAACAAATATATCAAAATGCACTTGAGACATCTCAATCACACTGTATAGATATTATTTGGATCCTGATTCCACAAACTGTAAACAAGAATTCTGAGACAAATGGAAATATGCACATTCACCAGCTCTTTGAAAATGTAAATGATAACAGTTTCTTAAAAATCCTTCTTTCAAAAATACATATTGAAATATTTATGGATAAAACAAAATGATGTTTAGGTTTGTTTCAAAATAATTCAGAAATAGAGAAGGGTGCAGATAACACAAAGCTGTCTATGAGTTGATAACTCATAGGTGATATACAGTTCAGTATCCTACAATTCTCATCACGATTTCTCTTAGTTAATATTTGGGTTTCCAATAGGATTTTTTTAAAAAAGCTGCAACAATACAAGCACAGTGGTCTATGGCCCATAAGCCCAGCTACTGGGGAGGGTGGGTAGATAACTTGAACCAGAAGTTTAAGACCACCCTGGGTAACACAGCAAGATGTTGTTCGAAACAAAAACAAAAACAAAACATATATAAACACATACAAACATATAGACACATACACATAGGACAGCAACAGGGTAGGATATAAATGTACATATAACTTCAACACTGCTCCTCAAGTAGTTTTTAAGGAAACCTTAGATTCCCTTTTATTATAGCTTGGAAGTTAACTCTCAGGTGCTACCTTGTGGGTATGTCTTCAACAGAACATCTGAAAGGATTATGGTAAGAGGTCTTTAAGATTACATCTACTTAGGAAGAGAGGAGAAGGAGAAATATTGGAACTGAGATAAAGCAAAGTACATTCCAAGCAGTTATAAATGTCACTGTATATACCATAGCCATATATACACATACACACACACACACACATATACACATATATATACGTAAAATGTTATTCACAGGTACAAGAATTATGTCACTGTATTTGTGTTTTTTAGGAACAATATAGGACCCAGAAGTAAAGTAAGGGATCAGGGGATGGAAAAAGGGAGGAAGAAGGGTCTGGGGGTTGTTACTGAACAATTAATTATATTGCTGAGGGCTGGAGTGGTGGCTCCGCAGTTTCGGTGCTTGCCTGGCAGGCACGAGGATGCGGGTTCAAACCCCAGCACCACATACACAACTAGGTGTTGGAGCAACAAAGGCCATGTGAAAAACTAAATAAAAGTTGTTTCTCTCTTTCTCTCTCTCACTACTGTCCCTCTCTCTTAAGAAAAAATAATTATATTGCTGATTTGTATGCATCTAGGAATATGTGACAACTAATCCTATCATTGCGTAAAACTATAATGCACTATTAAAAAAAGAATCTAAAGAATTATTACATCTGATATTTGACCATCAAAATAATAAAATTCTGTCATTTCAGGATAACATATTAAATGTAAAGTTACAGTTGACCTCAGACATTGTCTGAAATAATTTGAGTAGTTTCATTTTTTTGCATTCTTAAATTGATTAATATAACCAAGAATACATACACACCCCAATATTAACATCAAATGTTACATAACCATAGAATACACACACACACACACACACACAATTTGTCCAAACAAATCCTAATATACAAACTCCAGAACTATAATGTTCAACAAAAATTCATCTATTCCTCCTTTGTTTGTTTGTATTCTTGAGCATTTTTGTCAATAAATGCAATAATCGCCTATGCATTAACTTTTCAAAAATATTTAATAGCAAAAAAAATCTGCTGACATTTCACTTTAAAAGGATGTATCCTGATAATCACACCCAGTAATTTAGAGTGGTAACAAATCTACTGAAGTAACAACTAAAATATCATTTTCTAAACAAAAATCCACATAACCAGCTAAATAAATTGGAACAATTATAGTACTTTCTACTTAGATATGCCTCAATTTGTATATTTATTCATATTTTCCTCTAAATTATATAATCAATAAAGTGACCCTTGTGCTGTCTTTACCAAGTGAAACCTACCAAAAAACTCTATAGTAATTCTAGTTTTATCAAACAGCAGAAAAAGATTTCTTGGCTTCATCCCAAAACATATGAATGTCTTCTTGCTGTAATTTTTGAAATTTAAATTACAGGAGAGTATTTCAGGATCAAATAATATGCTGAATCTTTCTGATACAATGAATAATAAAAATCTTGCTGAGTGCAGTGCCATACACCTGTAATCCCAGTGACTCTGGAGGCTGAGGCAGGAGGACTGCCAAGTTCAAAACCAGCCTCATCAATTTTGCAAGGCCCAAAGCAATTTACCAAGACACTGGCTTAAAATAAAATAAAAGCACTAGGCACATGGCTCAGTGATTAAGCACCCTTTGGCTCAATTCCGAGTCCGCCCCCCAACAACAAAAAAAAAAACCCTAATGATGAAACCACAATAAGCAAGAGCCTACAATTAACTCCGAATGCTTTCAATCATTTCTTTAAGAAAAAAAAAAGGTGGTGGGGAGGCTGGGAATATAACTCAGTGGTAAAGTGCTTGCCTAGGTTCAATCCTCAGTACAGGAAAAGAGAGAGGAAAAGAGAGAAAGAAAAGAGGCTTACAGCAGGAAAAGAAACTAGTTTTAATACTTTTAAGTTAAAAATCAATTACTATGATAGTTCCCTGAAAAATCAATTACTATGATAGTTCCCTGCTCAGCAAACCTCTAGCTCAATTGCCCATAGCTTCATTACCTATAGCATTACAAAATTAATCTTGATGTTCAGAGTGATCTGAGGTCCTATAAAATGCTCAAATATATTAAAAAGCATCTCTCTCACATCTAATGAATCTCCACTCTGTTTTATAACTGGACGCATGACCTAAAGCAAGCTGTCTAAGACTTTCTAAGCTTCAGTTTCAAGATCTGTAACAATGGGGACAAACTTCCTACCTCAAAGTTTTTGTAGGGGAGCGAAGTCAAATAATATTTGCACATATTTACCACAATAGTAAAGTACTCAATAACTGTCCTATTGTATGGTAACCATGGTAGTAACATAGTAGTAAGTAGTAAGAAAAGAATATTTACAGCAATAATAAAAAGTTTTTACCTAAACCTTTTCACTAAGAAAAGCAAATGTACAGTTCTGAAATTCAAGGTAACAGAGATTCTTTTATATCAAAACTTAGTTATCAGCACTGAAAAGTATTCTTAGGCCCATCTGAAACTTCTATACTATTTATATCTGCATACGAATTTGAGCATTAACTGTACCAATATTTTTAAGTTAGTATATAGCATAAATAATATACATTATTTCAGTGATGTTTTTATTGCTAATAGCAGGATTTCATTTCATGAGTAAAAGTTAAAAATTTATATCTGGACTGGGGATGTAGTTCAGTGGTAGAGTACTAGTCAAGCACCTTGTACAAAAAGGCCCTGAATTCAATCCCCAGAACTGGCGGGGGGGGATGACCCATTTTATAATAATTTAAGCAGTAAAATCATAATTTTAAGCTACAAACGCAACAAATGTACAAAATTATCACTGTATAATTATGAAGTATATATAATGAACCAAATTTTCCACTCTGAACACTACTCTTCAAGTTCAGAGGGAGTCAAACTTTTGCACTGAGATTCACTGTACCTCTTTGAAGACAGACAGGAAGATTTTTGGTTGAAATTTTTGTTTTAAAGAGAATAAATTTAAGTAAAAAGATGTCACCACTCTAAGTCCTGCAAAAAATTAAAGTATCCAATAGTAATTAAGATCCAAGCTTCTCAATGCTGGTGCACATCAGAGTCAGTGAGCTTTAAAGAAAAGACAGATATTCAGGCCTTATCCTCTAGGAAGTGCAACTTAACAGATTTGGGTAGGGTGCAGCATACTTTTTTAAAAGCTCTTCTGAGGATCCTATTATGCAGCTAAGATTAAGAATCATACTCATTGGGCTGGAGAGATAGCTCAGCAATTGAGTGCTTACCTGGCAGGCATGAGGACCTGGGTTTGATCCCCAGCACCACATACACAACTACGTGGAGGAAAAACAAAACTAGATGAAAAAATAAAATGGACTATTTCTCTCACACTCTCTTTTAAAAAAAAAGGAAAGAAAGAAACGAAAAGAAGGAATCATACTCGTGCCATGTGCAGTGGCACCTGACTGTAATCCCAAAAGCTCAGGAGTCTGAGGCATGAGGATCACAAGTTCAAGACTAGCCTCAGCAACTTAGCAAGACCTAAGCAATGTAACAAGACCCTGTCTCAAAATTAAAAATAAAAAGGGCTGGGGATATAACTGAATGGTAAAGCATTCCTGGGTTCAATCCCCATACCAAAAAAAGGAAAAAGAAAAAAAAAACAAACATAGTAATTCATTAATTATAAATGGTTAATTAGGGAACAAAAAATAAATTAGAGAAAGAAAAAAAATAAAAGTCAAGAAAAGCCAGTAGTGGGTGCACATGCCTGTAAGTAACCCCAGCTACTCAGGAGGCTGAGGCATTAGGATGGCAAATTAAAGGCCAGTCTGGGTAATATGGTGAGGCCCTATCTCAAAATAAAAAAGGCTGGAGGTATCGCTCAGTAGTGGAGTGCTAGGCTGGTACGCAAAGAAAAAGAAAAAAAGAAGATGGTACACATACAAATGTATACAAATACATTTGGTAACATCTTGGCTAACTCACAGATTTCAAAAATATGTATAACATGTATGACATAGCTTTTGTCCAAGACATTTAAAGCCCAAAAGACTTTTTTAAAAAAGGAGAATAAAATGCTGTAGAATATTAAATTTTCCTTATAGAATACAAATGTATTCTGCTGAAGTTCAAAAGTCAAAAAACAAAAAAACAAACCTTATACAGAAAATACTTTTTTTTAAGAGAGAGCGAGAGAGAGAAAAAATTTTATTTATTTTTTTAATCTGGCCTTTGTTAAGCAAGTGCTCCAACTGCTGAGCCACTGTTGGTTCCCAGAAAATAATTTTAAGGTTAAAATCTACACACACACACACACACACACACACACACACACACAGAATGAAAAAAACATAAAACATGAATGACTACCACTGACTAGAAGAAATACAGAAAAATAGTACCAAATATTCAAATTCTTTTTGAAAAAAGAAGAGATTTGTATTTGTGGTAATTTGAACACTGGATGATCTTGGTATGAAATTTTAATTTCCTTTTAAATTAATATAAAGATCATGACAGTCAAAAGCAAAACTCTAACAGCCACAAAGCAGACTATTAATTTAATTCAATAGAGTTCTTTGGTTGTTCTACTAATGGAAAGATTTCCTATCTTTTCTAATATATACCCAACAGAAATTACTAAAATTTGGTCTCAGGTAAAAAAAAAAAAAAAAAAAGTAGGTGAAATACAGAATACCTTTACGTAATCATCTTAGTAAACTAAGGAAAACACAGTTGATACCACTAATACTCAAAGTAGACTAGAAACCTATAATATTCATTTTTCCTCATTGAGTAAATAAAAATATTATGACCCAAAACCAATTCTTAGGTTTCCAAATAAAGTTAAATGGTCTATAAAATATTTGTGAAGCTATACAAGAAAATAATGTTGATATTTAACAACCTTATAGCAAAAGATAAAATGAAGTAAATCATCAGACAGAATTTTGACAAAAATCTAAAACAAAAACATCTATTATAATAACCCCATCTTAAACATCTTCAAGTATGAGTCAGTATTCTTTCTTCATTCAAAAAATATTTTTAGAGCACTTTTATTTTTGGAACTCATTTGTCTATGAAAATGTTTATCAGAAATTAGAACCTCAAGTTCTGATAACAAATGTTTATACAGTTATAAGCATAATAGAACAGACATTGATAGGCAGCTTCATACATATGTTTTACATGAAAAATAAAGAACATTCTTTACATAAGTAAGTTCTAAAGAAAATAACAAATATTTTTGGGCAAAATGTTGACAAGTGAATCACTTGAAAGTCTTTTTAAAAATCATAATGTGTGTGTATGTGTGTGTGTGTGTGTGTTCGTTCGTTGCTGGGGATTGAACCCAGGGACTCATGCATGCTACTCCACTGAGCTACAGCCCTAGCCCTAAAATAATTCACATATGTGTTTATTTTAAACTGAAGAATATTCCGTCCTTTGAGTAAGGGACAAAGTAAAAAGTTAGGTTCTAGCACCAAACTTTTACATAGCTATGTCCATAATAAAAATGGTATTTGATAGGCAGCTTTACAGAAATGTATCACATGAATAACAAATGTTTTTTAAATGTGTAGGTTCTAAGAAGAATAATAAATACTTGGAGGGAGAAGAGGAAGGAAGGAGAGAGGGAGGGAGGAAAAGAAAGAGAAATAAAGGAAAAGGGTTGGGGATGTAGCACAGTAATAAAGTATGTGCTTAGCATGAGCAAAGCCCTGTGTTTGATCCCCAGCACCTCATTCATTCCTTCAATCATTCAACCAATAAATGTAAGCTCTTGAACTCAGAATAAATACATGATTATAAAATTTTCCATTTACTAGCCCAATAAATCATAAACCATTGGTAATAAATATTCAACTCTGTTCTTCAAATTTTTCCAGATAGCTTTGAATAACTATACTTAACAATCTTATTAAGCACAAACTTATGACTCAAAGAAAATAAACCTTATGACCTCTGGGGTAAAAATAAGAACAGCTTTAGAATTTGTGTTTGGCAGGCATATACTCAACTTGTGATTCCATTTCTCAGCTTTGTACTATCCAGAGGATACTGACAACAGTGTTCATCAACATAATATTATACAGTAAGCAACAGTGAAAAACAGCTTCGGTCATTATAGAAATCTATTTTTCTAAAGTACTGACGAAATTCATTATTTATTGAATGTAAATATCACAAACAAATTCCAAAAAGAGAAAGATTTAAAATTCAGAGGTGAAAGGAAAATTAGAAACCATTTAGTCACCCTGGATTTCATGTTGTGGAATCCAAACTAGGCACCAAGGGATGAATTACCCAAAATTGATTGCAAAAATTTTATATACAAGTATATTTTATGGAAAGCTATTTTTAGCTTTCAATAAATTTCCTGAGATATTTGTGACTCAATCTTCTGTCTAAGTCTGGATTAGGCTCCTCTCTGAAGTTACAGCTCTGTAACGATCTCTATGTTCATCATCACACTGTACTGTATTTTATAGTTAGTGCTCAGTAATGTGTCTGTCCTCCCTTTCCTGGCCAAACTATAGAAACTATTAAGAGCAGGAAATATCTCAGATTTGTTCATGACTACAGATCCAGTATTCTGCCTGGTGCCTGACATGTAATAGGTGCTCATTTGCCTTAGATTCTTAAATAGAAGAATCAACATTTAATAAAAAGCGCTTTCTAAATATATATTCCAACAATATAATCTTTAATAAGAATTTATAGTTCAATTAAAATGGTTATTGTGACATGAACTTTTCCAGAATATATTATCTGTTTTATTTTATAGAGCACATCCTCTACAAAACTTCTCTGTAGTCACTTAGTACAAAGTTTGGATGGGCTTTCCAGAATCCAGGAACTTCTACAAGAGCAATGGACATATGCTTGAATCGATGAAATTTTAATGGCTTCTAACTGTTCTATAAAACAAAACACCCTGACATGATTTTACATAAAATATCTAAAACATGAATCTTAATGGTATTTTTTCTATGCGTAAATTTAAAATCAAATTGTTTCTTTCTTTCATTCTTCAAAGCATTTTCAAAGTAAAAACCTAGAAGAAGGGGCTGGAGCGGTGGCTCAGCAGTTTCGGCGCTTGCCTGGCAAGCACGAGGATCTGGATTCAAACCCCAGCACCATGTACACAACTGAGTGTTGGAGCATCGAAGGCCATGTGAAAAACTCAAAGTTGTTTCTCTCTTTCTCTGTCTCTCTCACTGCCCCTTTCTCTTAAAAAAAAAAAAAAAAAACTAGAAGAAACTGGGTCTTTTTCATCGCCACATGATATTTCTGGCAATGTGATAAATAGACTGCAAACTAAAAATGAATTTTAAAACAGGGTGCAGTGGTACATGCTTGTTAATTCCAGTGACTCAGGAGGCTGAGGCAGGAGGTTAGGGGTCAGCCTCAGCAACTTAGTGAGAACTTGTTGCAATATAAATAATAAAAAGGGGGATGCAGTTCAGAGGTTGCGCACCCCTAGGTTCAATCCCTAGTATTGTCCTCCACCACAAAAAAGTCTTCCTAATTATTCAGTTTAAAACTCATTAAAAAGCCAGGAACACTGGTGCACACCTACAAACCCAACAATGTGGGAGGCTGAGGCAAGAAGATTACAAATTCAAAGCCAACCTGGGTAATTTGGTGAGACCCTGTCTCAAAATAAATAGAAAGGACTAGGGATATAGCTCAGTGTAGAGGATCCCCGGGTTCAGTCCCTAGTAATGCAAAAACCAAAAAACAAAACAAAAAACCCAACAACAAACTACAAAAAAAAAATTTTTAAGTTAACTTAATTTTAAACATACTGGTAATTCACCTCTCCACCTTCATCTACCATCTTGACACAAAGCATTCCAATATTTTCAAAATGTTATTTTTCATAGTTGTAACTGGTCTTATACTTATCTACTAGAAATTTTAAGTTTGCTTCTCCAACAAAATGCCCCTGTAAATATTATTTCTTATGGTTTTCATTTATTGTGCTAATACTTAAATATCAGATAACAAATCAATATGGAAGAAAAAATACACATTACTTTGAATACATCCACAATTTTAACAGTATATGTTAATATTTACCCTTTAAAGTTTTCTAACATTATTTCTAATGGCTTACTTAATACACATACCGAAAACTGTGAATGCCCTGAAGTTCCTGCTGTAGAACCTCCTGTGTTGTTGCTATTAAGTCCAATGCTCCAACAAATTCAGAAGTAGACAATAACACCTGTACTGTAGGCTGAGTTTGGTGTACAGTGGCCATTAACTTCAGTTTATTGTATACTTTAACACAATTATTTCTGGTAAGCGCCAGTCTTAAAATGTGTAGTGATCCTTCACACATTACTTTATCAATCTGTGCAATTTTATCTCGAAGCATTTTTACAGCTTGGGAAGTTTTCTTGAGGTAGTCCTGCAATTCGTGTTGAGAGGTCATTGCATGAAAAAATGCTTCTGAACGTAGAGAGATCTGGTGAGCAATGTTTACTTCCACAATATCCAGATAATGGCTCAGCTTTTAAAAGGGAGGGGGAAAAAATAATGGAGTATTATAAGTATCCAAATACTTTCTGAAATGAAAATAATGAAATAATTCTACATGTATTTTAAGTTCCATTGTGTGAGTTTTTTGATTATGGAATTCTTAGAATCAGGCACAACAACATGAAACAGAAATGAAAGGTGCAGCCCAAACAATAATAAATGAATAATGAAAGAGCAAGTGATTTACCTTTCTCTGCTCTTGCCCAACAATACCCACTGAACACCAACTACTTTCTAAAGATAAGAATACCCCAAAGCTATCTCAGATTATAATTCTATATTTAGAAGTTCTAAGATCTAAGGTAGACTGGTCCCCACCAATAATCACACACATCTAAGTAGATGATGATAGTTTCAATTTATTGACTTCCTTTTGTGTACTAGAAAGAGATACTATATATACTTCTAGTTTTTCTAATTTGAATAATCTTTGGATACAAGCATAATTATTTTCTAGATAAGGAAACCCAGAGACTTCAGTAAAACAATTTAATTATGAAGCATCAAAACAAAAGTATGAGCTCAATTATCAGACTCAAAAATAGAAGCCCTTTCTATCATGCTACTTCAAATGCTAAATAATCCATGAAAGACATATTGCAGGTCGGTTACACATTACAGAAAATATTAGAATTCTCTTGGACCTTCCCCCATATACATTTATTATTTCTGCATTCTAGTTGTACACATGATGGGATTTGTTGTTACGTATTTGTACATGCGCACAATATAGCAACATAATTTGGCCAATATCATTCCCTGGATCTTTTACAAGGCTTTGCATTTTACCTTTCAAAAATTCTTATTTTATCAATCTGTAAAATTTTTGTTTTCAGTATACTGTTCTCCTAAAGGATTAACAAATTCCTTAAACACTTAACTCATGTATATTTTAACAATACCAAGACTCTGATAGTTATATATTAAACATGCTTTATAAATTTCAAATGTAGACTTCTAAAACTTAATTTATCCTATCTTGCATTCTAGCTTTATATGCCTTTTGGGGCTATATTACCATTCTATTTATCTCCCACTTTTTAGTTTTTTTAACCTACAGCTCAGACTCTAGGCACTATCTCTGAATATCTCTTAGCATTTAAGGGTTGGATTTCAACATTTAGGATTTACATGATTAGAAAAGATCATTTAATCAAGACTGTTTCCTTAAAACCACAGAGTATCACTCATCTTCAATAACATTCCTTTAGTAATCAATTATAATATCTAACAGATTACAAACAAGAAAATTTCCATAATATCTTGGGTTTATGCTCTTTGACTCTTGTTCATCTCCAATACAGCTGTTCATTTATTTACCTAAAAAACACAGGAACACAAATGTAGTAGGGTAGACTGCAAGTTCAAATGAACTCAATCCTCAGAATACAAAATGGAAAATGGATAAGCTCCTTTAGGACAGTGCTACTCAGACTGTGGTTTATATGCTGCTGCCAATCTTGGACTGTTTAACAGGTCCATGATAAAATAAGGAACTTTGCCAGAAAGTAAATCAATTAATTATATCACTAAGCACACTGCTATATTATTATTATTACTGCCACCACCATGCTAAGGCTTGAACTTGGGACCTCACACATTCTAGGCAAGAGCTCTACTGCTGAACTAATAACTACATCCCCAGTCCTTTTTTTTTCCTCTCTCTCTTACTTAATAGGAAGATTTTTAATAAAGGAAACAATGTAGTGATTTGCATTCTGGTGCAAACTCCTTATCTCATCACAGACCAGCACTGTGGGTAGCACAAAATGGATACAGATTTCTTTAATTCTGATTGCAGCACATCCTCTCTTTAAATCTAGCAAAATAAACCAGCTGTTGTCCATAAAAAGAGCTTGAAAATGCTGTCTTAGAATTCTGTCTTCCACTCCTAACAACAGAGCAGAATGAAAAGGAGTCAGAATGTACATACTGCAAACCTGATTCTGTGATGTACAAATTAAAAATTTTTTTCCATTACTTTAGTCACTTTGAATATTCAGGATGAGAAAAGTATTTCATTTCAATTTCACAGGCTTTTGGAATTCTACTGATCTACTCTTTTCAAAGGCATAATATTTTCACAAACATTATGAAATATAAATATTTATGAAATACAAATATTTCAATAAATGCTATAAAGAAAACAATTTTTAAAGTATTTCTAAAAGTATCTGTATAGCTTGATGAGATTTGTATTGGTTTTTGTGGTTGTTGAAGAAGTATTATTCTACCAGGGTACAGACTTGGCATGTGAAAATGCAGTCTGGGAACAAGCTTCTTGTCAGTGAATTCAACACTTTCATCAGATTTATGAATTTGTTCTTACTCCAGGAAAAGCTCTTTATAGGTGAAAATGCTGCCAAAGAAAATTTTTTTTTCACATTTTCAATTGTGAAAAAAGGAATATTCATGATTCTTTCTCCACATCTCTTTTCTTCTCCCAAGCTAAGTATTTTCTTCAGTTACAGAGAAGGACTAGAGATAGACCTACCTTACCATAGAGCCTTCCTGAAAAAAAGCTTTCAGAATGCCAGGTAATGTCACTAGAGTGAAACAAAGTGCTTTCTCATTTTAAGAATCACAGTCAGCTTAAGAAAGGTTCTAAAACAAGTGCTCAGAAAGAACAGATATCAAAAGTTTTTACTATTTCAAGTCTTTAGAAGATTCTTAATAGGTTATGTTTAAAGTTTTAATTTTAAATGACTTTCAAGGTGTCAACTTCTGAAATACAGAACACCATAAAGTTTAAAAACCTGTTAACTAGTATGTATGCAAAATGTTAGACTTTTGTAAAACTAAAATTAAAATAGAAGTATTTTATTTTTTAAACCAAGACATTTTACTTCAAAATAATCATCCTTACTATGAAAATGAGAAAAAATGGTACCTCAGGAAATCATTTTTATAAAATTAGCTGATACACAACAACCATTTGGGATAAATACAAGCAATTTCATTCATTGTTATGTAATATGTTTTTCCATTGACTACTGTTTCAGATGACAAGTATGTCCTTTTTCACAAGCACAACTTTTATTCGATTGAACCAAAATGCTATTAGTTTATCAGTTAAGACCCCCCCCCAAAAAAAGCCTATGTTAACAGTAACAACGAAAATGAACTTGCCTAATATGAGTCAAATCCTAGGTTTCAAACCCAGCAAACACAGAAGTTAAAGTAGAGCTTACTAAGTAACTAAATCTAAACTCACTGACAGTACCACTCAACCAGAATAAACTTTTCTATATGGAAAAAATGAAATTACCTTTTCTTGAAGCAACTTTGAGGAAGCTGCATCACGATTTCCTTTTCCACCAGCAGTATTAAAATGAGACCATGGTAAAACTGAATTAAAAGTTAAGGAATCATCCAAGGCAAAATCTGGTTTCATAAAAATCTATTAAAAGAATGCATTTCTCTCAATTAGATGAACACTCTATTATCATTTCTAAGATTATAAGATCATTTTTAAAAATCAACTTGGATCTTGAATATGAATAGCAAAAGTGATAGTAATAATAGGCTGAGTTATTTACACAAAAATCTGGAATAGAATAGTATAGAAGTAATGTTCAACAAGCTTAAAATACTCATGTTTGTTTGCCTTGACCAATAGAGATGGTCATTCCTTACTACATGATCAAACTCAATAATGTAATTCCACCAGGTGCCTAACAAAGGGAGATACTATACCTAAAATGGCCATGTTATTTCCCTGAATAGCTTTTTTAATGTCAAACAGCCATTTCTCTTTTTTCAATTTCTTTAATTTTATTTCTATTTTCTCCTGTACAGTTTTCAAAATGTTTCTAAAATAAACACATTCAAATTTAAAACTAGAGCAAATTCAATTTTTGAGAGACTATTCCTTTTCCTTTCCCATATCCATCTAGTCAAATAAGACTTACCTACTATATTTCCTAAATATCCCCTGAAACCTTCTCTCCTCTGTCTCCATAGCACACATCATCAATTCAGCTCTTCATTATCTCTGGTTTACAGTAAACAGGTACTTAACTGATGTCTCTCCCTAAATTATCCCATATATTGCTATTAACATCCTTGTTTAAAACTCTCCATAGATTTTTATGACCCACAGAACAATTAAGAATTGTTAAAAAAAAAATCTTTAAAAAAAAAAATCCCAACAACCTCTTTGTATCTTGTGAGTCCCTCTCACTTCTTACACATTACATTTTAACAGTACTCAATTACCTTCCATACCTTCTTATTCTTAAGTATCTTTTTGCTTCCTTTGGCCTAGAATGCCCTTTCCTGCCTATCTCACTACAGGACATGAGTCAATCAAAAGAGTGAATAAATCTGTGTAGAACACAGATTAATCACCCCCACCTCTGAACACAAGCCTAACATGTATATAATTTAACATGTGTATCTCTCCCCAGAGACCATATGTTCCTACAAGACTGGATTTACAGCTCATTAATCATTGTATCCTAGCACCGGGCATAAAATGTGATTCAATCTATTTATTGATATCTTCACTGTGTTTAATTTCCTGACTCAGTTCACACATATCCAAAAAACTAGTATGAATATGATAAAGAAAAATCTAATTGGGGACAGTAATAAATTTTCTAATCCCTGCCTTAGTAGTATAATTAAAAGAATTGATTAATTCAATAAGTAGCTATCAACTGTCTCTTATGCTAGGCACGGGGGACAAAGATAAATTACTACAGAGGTCCTTATTCTAAGGATCTCAGTACAAAGAATGAGATAAAAAGTGTATAACTGACCCTTTATATCCTCAGGTTTCACATCAGCAGATTCAATTAACTGAAAATCAAAAATACTTGAAGAGAAAACTGGATCTATACTGAATATATGTATAGCCTTTCTTTCCTTGTCATTATGTTGTCCTAAACAACATAGCATAACAATTATTTATATTTTATTAGGTATTTATATTGTATTAGGTACTCTAGAGATGATTTAAAGTATACAGGAGGATATGTGTTGATTATATACCATCTATGAGGGACCCTGAAGGACAAATGCATATATATCCTGCAAGAAGAGTACCAAGGGAGGAGGTCCTAGATAAAATGTATGGGAATTTGGCATGCTGGGAAGAACAAGAAAGTACACATACATGCAAAGTTGCAATTTTAGCAGAAAACTATAAAGAAGTAGGTATGGAAAAACCGAGGAAAAAGTCTTCCAGACTGAGGGAACAGTGCAAATAAAATATGGAGCAAGCAAAAAAATACTTTGGCTAAAGTAAAAAATACATACGGATCAGTAGGCAAAAATTAGAAGTGTGGCTATGATGGAACCAAATCATGAAGGCCTGTACATGACAATTTTATAGGAATAAAAAAACTTTAAAAATGATCTCCATCTTCCTTTTTCTGTCGTTCATTTTTTTGTCTCTTCCTCATCCTTAAGAGCAACTGTCCACAGACCTCTTTGAGACTCTTTCCAGAAAAAAAATGCACCTATTACACAACTTTACAAAATTCATCACACAAGGAAAATCTCTTATAATTTGAAAGCGTAGTAAAATCAACAAAATTATTTTTCAGACAAGAGATTTGGACATATTTTTATAGATTTCAGTGATGAGGTGAGATTTTGCATCAGTAAAATTCAAAATGCAAAAGAGAAAGAATATACAAGTTTTGTCAACTATATGTTTCATTTTAGAAAATGAAAAAGGGAGAGAAAAAAGAACAGTGAAACCCCAAGAGGCAAAGTGGCCCACCTGTTAAAAAATCAACTAAATGAAAGCATTTTATTAGGCAAAATTCAAAACCAACTGTTAAAAAGCAGTACTCTCATTTTTAAGATCTATTATTACCTTAGGTACTTGCTCCAGATCCGTCCTGGATTTATCTATGAAGAAAAGGAAAAGGGAAACTTTAATTTTTTAAAACTTGTTTTCATTGTACCTCCACAAAATATATTTTGACAGATTCAATACTGTAGGACAACAACCAAATAACTACTTAAAATTTCTTTCTTCATCAAGTATCCATCAACTCACCTACTAAATATCTAGTAGTAGACAAAGCACCAAGACATATGTTCCAAATAATTTAAATCAAAGGTTTAGCAGCAAAAATTTAGAGTTGAAGGTATAACTGAATAATGGATTTCAAATTCTTTTTTGAAATGGACAGAGAAAGACTGATACTCTCATATTAAGTTTGGTAAAATTAAACATGGTAGTTATGTAGTTTCGAAAAATGAATGAAATTCTAAAACAGAAATATTATTCTATTGTTTAAAATATCCACCATCCCATCCAGAATTTATGATCCAAGACTGCTTTTTTATATCATATTAATTTTCTTCTCAGACACCTTAGTATGTATCACCTACAAACTTATCTACAAATGAACCTACTTTACCTTCATCCTACTGATCCAATCTCAGATGAAGTACCCCTTTCCTTTCCAAAATTAACCTTTCTATACCTGGACTCAAATCTCCTGCTTCTTCTGTAAGCTTGCTTCATCAATTATCCTCCCTCTCTCTATATCTTCAGCTTCTTTGCTTCTATTAATTCTTATATCTCTGCACATAAATATGCTCAGTTCTCTTCCATTTAAAAAGGAAAACAAAAAGAAAAAGATAAAAGCTAGGGCTAAATCAAAGGGCCAGGACTAGGCTGAAGCAAGGAAGCCACCTCAGGTACAAAATGTAAGAAAGCATTTATGTTGTGGGATTATGTAAATACCTCTCTTGCCTCAGCTAGTCCTGGGCTTAAAAACATTATACCACTCTGTTCTTTCTAATCAATACTCTATCTCAAATCTGCAAGTCATACGCCTACCAGTAGTCTGTATTTTTTTCTCTTGGACTCATTCCTTAATATGTAGTATTGAGGTTTTTGCAACCACTATTCCAGTCCAAACGTTTTCCCTAAGCTCCCCTAACTGCCAAATCCTAGGAAAATTCTTTGTATGCAAATTGATCTATCCCTGAAGTATTCTCACACTGTCAACTAATCATTATCACTTTACTGAAACTCTATCTTTCATTTCTAAGGCGAATTTTCTCTTGACTTTCCTGTCCCTATGACCACTTATTTTTTGATCTCCTTCACACATACCTTATCTACTATTTGCCCCTTAAACGTGATAGCTTCACAGTATTCTATCATCAGTCCTTATTACTATTCACATCCTGCCTGAGTGATCCCATTCAGGCCCTGGGATTCAACTACCATACCATTGTCCAGCATACTGTCTATGATTAATGTCCACTATACTTACATTTCAGCCTACATTTCTCTTTTCTGAGCTGAAAGTATCCAGACATGTCCTTCACTGCAATTCTGCAGCAAACCAGCCTTTATTTCCTCCAAAATTTCTCCTATACTACCTCTCTTACTGAATTGCACCTCGCACCTTGACAGCTGCCCAAATAAAAACCCTGGAGTCATCTTGGCCATTAAAACCTGTACCTAGATCTCTGAGTTTTCACTCTCGAAAGTCTAATTTCCTCTCCATTTCCACTGAAACTGTTATTGGGACCACATCATTTCTATCTGTATTATTACAGTAGCCTTCAACTGTCTCCTTGCCTCCAAACTTACCATCTGAAAATTCATTAATCACAAGTATTTTCCCAATAATATAATTATAAATCTGAACATGTCTAGTTAAAAATATTTTGTAGTACTAACTTTAGAAAAATTTAAATTCTTGAACATGGCATACAAGGCCCTTCATGATCTGAACCCATGCCTATTGCTTTTCAGCTTCATCTCTTACTCTTAGTATAGCCAAAATAGTAGACTCTTGCACTCTTTGAATGTGTTAAATTCTCAACTCTATGTCTTTGCATAAACTGTTCCCTTTCCCTCGAATGCTTTTGCCCATGTTTCACGCTAACTAGTTTAAAACAGAGGTAATCATCATCAATTACAGGAAACCGTCTAACACTAAGTTAGAAAAGTTATGTGCACAAACCTGCCACCCCATAATCTTTAATAAACAGTGCTGGAATTATTGGTTTATTTCTTTAACCTTATTCAAGAGACAATCAGGGGCTGGAGTGGTGGCTCAGTGGTTACAGTGCTCGCGGCACTTGCCTGGCACATGCTGGTATGCCAGTTGGAACACCAGCACTACATACTCAACGAAATGTCGGAGCAACGAACACCACATGAAAAACTAAATAAAGTTGATTCTTTCTTTTTAAAAAAAAAAAGAGAGAGAGAGAGAGCTGGAGCAATGGCTCAGCATTTGCAGCACTTGCCTGGCATGTGTGAGGACAGGTTTGAATCCCAGCACCATGAACACAACAAAGTGTCAGAGCAATAACAGCCACATAAAAAGCTAAATAAAACTGACTCTCTCTCTCACTGTCCCTTTTTTAAAAAGAGAGAGAGAGAGAGAGAGAGAGAATCAGCTCCTTCATGATTATTTTTTACTAACCTATTATTAATAGCAAAGTACAAAACATCACAATATTAAATATTTGTTAAATTTAAGAATTACACTACTATGGGCTGGATCGGTGGCTCAGCAGTAGAGCATTTGCCTGGCATGCAAGAGGACCTGGTTTAAACCAGCACCACAAACACAACTAAGTGTTGGAAAAATAGAAATCAGATAAATAAATAAAACTGATTCCCTTCTCTTTAAAAGAAAAAAAATTACACTGTTAGACTCACAATTTTTCTCTTAAAAGCCTTTATAGAAAATAGGCTACAAAAATTTTTACTATAAATAAAAATGCTAGACATGACAGCAAACAAGGCTCCAGAATTAAAATTTTGTTAATTTATGCTTATGCTATGCTTTATTATATACAAATAATACGTTTTCATACCATGAGTATGTAAAAGAGTCCTGTCAAAGGTATCTTTCGGAGGACAAATATTCTTGCATCTCTCATGTATCTTCTCTCTCTAATCAAAAGACAGTAAATAAATTAGTAATCAATGCAATGCAAAAGCATGATGATTCAAAGTATCAAATGTTTCACAATACCAAAAAATGACCAATTAGTTCTATAATTTATAATATATAAAATCACTAGCACCCTAAACTTAAAATACAAAGAATACCAATATACCTACATTTACCTTGTCTTATATAATTATAGTAAAATCTCCACATATGGAATGAAGAAAGCAAGCAAACTGAAAAATCTTTATATAACAGAAATCAATTAACATGATTTGTTTTAAATCAAGGAAAAACACTCAAAAACCTCCATAAAACCAGACAGAAGAACAAATAAATTAATTACTGCCACTTTCTTTTTAGTTTGGTAACAGTGATTACAGAACTCGGGGTCTTAATCACTGAGCTGGCACTTTTTATTTTGAGACAGGGTCTCTCGAAGTTGCTTAGGGTCTTGCGAAATTGCTAAGGCCAGCTATGAACTTGTGATAATCCTGTCTCAGCCTTTCAAGTTCCTGGGATTACAGTCCTACACCACCATGCCCAAGAAATTACTGCTGCTTTCTGAATTTAAAAAAAAAAAAAAAATCCCTCTTTGGCTTCAGAATGAATGACTGCTTGATAACACTGTTATCTTTTCAGAGATGCCTGGGAATTGGGAGTGCGTTGACAAGAAAACACTTGGTTTCTAATGTTGACTGTCAGTGACCATAGGTCTGTTTTCCAAAGAGGCTGCACCATTTTTCATGCAAACTAGCAATGAGTTCCTTGCCATTATTTGGCATTGTTAGTGTTTTAGAATTTTGCCATTGTAACATAGTGGCATGTTGTTTTAGTTTGCAATCTGTAGATTCTGTATAAAAATACTGTATAGTGCTAAAAAAGAATAAGATACTGTACATATTAAGGACAATAATAAAGGCATATTCAGCCTATCTCCAAAACATAAAAAGAGAAAAGTAATCAAGTAAAATAAAAACAGCTAAATTCAAGAGACTTGTGAACGAAAGAGTACAAAAAGGAATAAAGAACTATAAGTAAATCATAGGCTGGGCACAGTTGGCATATGCCTATATTCCTAGATATGAGGAGGCTGAGACAATAGGCTCAACTGAGCCCAGCAATTCAAGATAAGTCTAAGCAACAACAATGACTTCCATCTCAAAAAAATAAAATGTATATGTGACCCTTGTACCATTATGATTTTAAAATAGATTGAAATGGTAACTAGGATTTTATTGCTAACAGCCACTCCCTAACAATGTAAAAATAATTAACAGGTCATCCCAAACTCTGCACTACACTCAGTTCCTATTTCAGACCAGGTTTAAAGCAACATACTGAGATATAATTATGTCCAGATATATTAAAACAATCTGCTAGAGCTAAGATGCTGTATTAAAATTGTCTGTGGTAAATGAGAGACATAAGAACAGTTCTACTTCTAATTTCTTAAATCTCACAGATCGAAACTTTATAGACCTAATAGAACAATGTTTTCTTTGGTTGGTAAGGAAGATTTCCTGTTGAATCTTAGCACTAGTAAGAATATGTAATTCTGAGGGCTAGAGCAGTGGCTCAGAGGTTGGAGGGCTTGCCTGGCATGAGCACAGACCCGGGTTCGAACCCCAGCACCACATATACAAGTAGGTGTCAGAGAAACAACAGCCAGATGGAAATATAAATAAAAAATATAAATAAAACTGATTCCCTCTCTTCTCTCTCTCTCGCTCACTCTCCCAACTCTTTAAAAAAAGAAAATAAAATTTAAAAAAAGGAATGTGCAACTCTGAAAAATTTCTATACCCAGAAAAATGAATTAAAATATATCTAAGATAAGAATTAAGCATAACTCAGGACAATATTTATATGAATAAAAAAAAATATACCAGGTTAAAGCCGTGGCTCAGTGGTTACTGCAGTTGCCTGGCATGTGCAAGGACTTGGCTTCAAACCCCAGCACCATAAACAAAACTAAGTGTCAGAAAAAAACAAAAAATAGGAGGCTGAAGCAGTGGCTCAGCCATTAGAGTACTTGCCTGGTATTTGCGAGGATACAGGTTCGTACCCAGCCCAAAGTACACAACAAAGTGTCAGAGCAACAAAAGCCACATGAAAAACTAAATAAAATTGATTCTCTCTCTCTCTATCCCTGTCTCTTAAAAAGAAAAAAAAAAAAAGGTGGAAATATAAATAAAATAGGTTCATCAAAGATTATTGATTGAAAATTTACAACAGGGCTGGGGTGGTGACTCAGCAGTTACGGTGCTTGCCTGGCAAGTGCAAGTACACAGGTTCAAACCCCAGCACCCACGTGCACAACTAAGTGTCAGAGCAACGAAAGCCATGTGAAAAACTCAATAAAAATTGATTTTCTCTCTCTCTCTCTGTCCTTCTCTCTAAAAAAAGGAAAAAAAAATTTACAATAAATCAAACTAAAAATCTATTATTTTTGACCTGACTATAATTAATTTCAAGAATAGATTATTACCTGAGAGATTTCCTGTTGATATACTGTAAAATGTTCCTTGCTGATCTGTGGGAGGTAGAATGAAGGTATGACTTCGGTGTCCACAAAGTCCAATCCCCATGTTTTTGTGAAGAAGTCAGATTCTCTTTTTGCTAATCTAGGATCATTTAATGCAGCTGGGAGATTTACTTTGGAATGATATATAGTCCATCTATTTTGATCTGTAACTAGAGATGGGGCAACACATAAACTATTTGAATCACCTGCAAAAAGTAAACAAGGGAACTCTGTAAAGTTGGTTCTATTGTTTGCAAATGCATCCTAGAAAAATAAAAATGGTTAGATTTTACTTTGCAAACCAACCAAATGCTCTCTTCCATGGTAAATTATTAATTTAAAAAAATCAATCTGATTAAATAATCTTCATGTTCCAGAACCAATTAATTCCCAAAAGGATGAAAAACATTCAGGAGATAAAGGATATGCAAATTTGAGAGATGTAGTTGCCAGGTGGGGTAGATCTAAGGAAAATCATTAATTCCTTTCTTTATAATTTTTCTTTTCTTTTTTTTTTTTCCAAAAATGAAAATACCCCCATTTTTTTTTTTTTAAGAGGTAGGCCTTCTCTCTATTGTGTTATGGCAGGCACTCCTAATTCAAACATCCTTTCTTAGGCTTGTAATCAGGTGGCATAATGCTGTGGCATTGACCATAGAGAAAAGAAAAATATATAGTCAATTCTCATTAATTGCAGCAGTTTTGTTCTATAAAGTCACTGTGAACACCTAATTAGTAAATACTGAACCACTGCACTTAGGGAAATTAAGAGTCAAATTCTTGTGAGTCTTGGGTTGCAACAATTTCATTAACCAATACATAAATTCATTTTATATATGCTTCTGCTTAAAAGATATTTTATTCACAATATATCACTGATTAATTAATATTTCACTCATGGTTAACAGCACCATAACCCATGTTTGAATGAAGTTTTTTCTACACATGTATTTCTTACACATGCATTTTCTCTGTAAGATATAACATAGCCAGCCGGCTTGTGTCAGGAACATTAGCACTTCAGCTCTATGACTAGGGGCTGTTTTAAACAGCAAAATCACCAAGGAAAAGCACAAAAACCAAAATGTAAAGCATTGCTTTGTGTAACAATAGGTAGGAACATGTGTTAGGTAGCTCAAATTTTTTTCTTTCTTTTTTTTTTAAACCCCCCAATATAGGGGATTAAACCTAGGGTCTTTTATGCTAGGCAAGCACTACCACTGAGCAACAACCCCAGACCTTTTAATTTTGAGACAAGGTCTCACTAAGTCCAGGCTGGCCTCAAACTTGTGATCATCCTGCCTCAGCCTCCCCAGTAGCTGGGATTACAGGTGTGTACCTCCATTGTCTAGCTTCAAATTTCTCACTGCTTTCTGCCCATATCTGCAAATGACCATAAAAATATCGCAAGTACTGATTTTGGGATTACAAATTTTAGGAAGCAAGTGTACAAATACAGAATCTGAAAAAATGGATGTACAGTTTTAAGTAAGCAGTTTTCAATCTGAACCTTCATTTTCAACAGTTTAGCTTATGTAAGTAACTTATTTCATGGAAATTCATGAAAAGAACTATATTCAATTTCATAATCAATTTATTTCCAAATTATTTCTTCTTTATTTTTAACATTAAAATTTTTACTCTTTTAAGGTAAGTTCATGCAACATAATACAAATTATCAGTAAAAATCCTCAAAAATAAAAAATAAAAGGCATTACCTGTGGGTTCCTGGGGACATACATCTGGCAGTGACTGCACAGGTCGAATGTGTTTTGTGGGATCTACCTCTTTTTTAAAGAAAACATCACTGCTGCTGCTTCCTTGAGGCACTGGTGAAGAACTGTGGCTTGAAGCCATTGCATAAAATCACCACTCAACTAAAAATGAGTAAGAAACAAGTAATAATTAATACTTCATACAAACCAAAATCTACTGTTATGGTACAGCATAACATTATCTTTCAAAAACAATCATTTTTCAAAATCCCTCAAAGTACACAGTTTGCATATTATGAAAGTTGTTCATAATAATTTGGTAAGAAAGTTATTAGTCCTTATTTGAAAAAAAAAAAATTCTTCCAAGTAAAACGTCCTTAGCCTTTTATCCAAAGTTCAAATTTATACCAATCCTAAACCCAACAATATTCATGATGAAAATACTCCATTCATTCAACAAGTATACAGTAATAATACATCACACCAAAAGGGTTCAGTGAGTAAGTTTTTGAAGTTTGCCTGCCTAGGTTCGTTTCCCACTTTCACTCAACAACAGGATCACCAGAAGAAAATTTACTTCAACCTTGTGTACCTTTCCTCATCTGTGAAATAGAGGGGAAAAAGATCCCATCTCAAAACTTCTTGTCAAGAATTACAAAAATGAATATATGTATATATAAAGCATTTCAAATAATACCTGCCTCAAAATTAGTGTTCACAGATGTTAGCAATTACTGCTGTAATTATTTTTACTACATGACTGCAATACAGTAATACAATGATTATAAAATCATTAGTAATTAACTTATAAAGAAGTGAATGCTTCAAGGAGCTTACAACTGTATTAAGCAACCAAAACAAATACGTAAACTTGTATTTTACACACAAAAGTAAACTGTTCTTTCGTTTTATTTTTTTAGTAAGTACTGAAAGAATTTGTGGCGCAAAACAACATAATACAGGCCAGAATCAGATCTTATAAATGAAGCAACACCTCAACTGGATACTGAAGATACTGTATTATTACTTTCATGACAAAATATTTAGAGATAATTTAATCTAAGTTCTCTCATACTACAGATAAGTATAGCAAAATCCAAAAATATGTGTTTTTAACAAGTTAAAAAGAAAAAGAAAAAGCCAAGTTAGGAAATCTGGTGAACAGAAAAACGAGAGTAGGAAACAAGGACTAGAGAGAGCAAGACTATGTAGGACCCATAACAAATAGCTCATCTACTTTTAACTTTCCTCGATTGCTGAAAAATTACATTTCTCAAACTTCCTTGCATATCTATTTTGGTACTTTCAATGCAGAGGAAACAATCAACCATTCTCTTGGACTATAGGAAAAAAGCTGCTAAGAAAATGCATAAACTATAAAGTCTATGAACCCAAGGTTACAATCCTTCCAGCTCTAGGCCTACCTTCCAATATATAGGAAATAGAGGGGAATAAGAGAGAAAGGCTTAACCCACAACATAGGGAAAACAATCGAATTTAAAAATGAAGCTTTCTATAAGAAAATATGCCTTGTCACTTAGTTATTTTAATAAAGCAGGGAGTTATTCTAGATTAAAGGGTAGTTATTTTAGATTAAAGGGGCAAAGCTAATTTGTTAGCCTTGACTAAATCCTGGTTCAAAAAGAAAAAAACTGGCTTTTCTTGGGATATAAACTGAATGTTAGATATTTTGGAATAACTTTTTAACTACATTAATGGTACTGATACTATGGGAATGTCCTTATGCTTAGCACAAGAATAATGAAGTATTTAGGAGTGAAGAGTGATATCATCTACAACTTACTTTCAAATAATTCAGCAAAAAAATGCACATAGATAAAAGCAAATATGGCAAAATGTTTAAAATAGTTTAAGTGAAATGTATGAGTACTACATTCTATCCTGGTCTAGTAATAATTGCAATAGTTACTGCTTACTGAAAACATCCAATATTACAAAACCACTTACAGTCAACTCTGAATTATCCATGAGATTGTTTATTATAGATAAGGTAATAGCAAAGTCCTTTTTTTCTTTTGTCTAGTTTTTTTTTTTCTTTTAAAGAGAGAGGGACAGTGAGAGAAAGTCAGAATCAATTTTTTGTTCAGTTTTTCATGTGGATTTCGTTGTTCAGACACTTTGTTGTGTATATGGTGCTGGGGTATGAACCTATATCCTCATGCATGCCAGACAAGCACCATAAGCACTGAGCCACCACTCCAGCCACTCTTTTGTCTATTTTCAATGCACACAAAACATCTTACTAGTTAGCATAAGACATATCAATTAATCATCTTATTAATCATTTTCCCTCCTCCTATATAAGGAATAGCCCACTTCAAAATCTAAATTTATATACCCTCTACCATGCTTCTGTCATGCTATGGTATCCTAACTGGTCTCCCTGCTTCCAATCTAAACCATTTTTTTGCCGTGCTACAAATTGAACCCATCACCTTGTGTATACTAAGCAAACCTTTTACCGCTGAGCTGTACCTAGTCCCTCAGAAATCTTTGTTACTTATTAACTCCCAGCCAAATCCCAAACTTCACAAGCTGGATTTGAGGTTTTCACAATATATCACTCATGTTCCTTTTTAGCCTTATTTCCTATCACTTGTGGAGAATCTACTTCAGACAGGCTGGTAGTATACTCGTCCCTCTAATTTACCATGCTATCCAGGATGCCTTGTTCACACCATCTTCCTAATACCTCTTCTCCTTTCAAGTCATTTTAAATTGTTTTCTTTCTAGATTTATATCCCAAGAAAAATGTCCATATTTTAAGATAGAAACAAAAATAATACCAGAATTTTATTTATTTTTTGGTACCAGAGATGGAACCCATGGGCACATGGTTCTACATCCCTTTTTATTTTGTATTCCTGACTCAGCCTCAAGAACTTCTGGGATTACAGGCATGCACCACCATGCACAAGCTCACAGAATTATTTTTAATAATGAAAAAGTTCAAACAATCAAACTTTTAAGTAATAAAAAATTGGTTAATAGGGCTGGAGCCATGGCTCGGCAGTTACGGCGCTTGCCTGGCACGCGCAAGTACTCAAGTTCAAACCCCAGCACCAAGTAAACAACGAGGTGTCGGAGCAACAAAAAGCCACATTAAAAAACTAAATAAAAGTTGTTCCTTTCTTCTTCTCTCACTGTCCCTCTCCCTTTAAAAAAAAAAAATTGGTTAATAAACTATAACACAACCAAACAATGGCTTATACTGCCACTAAAAATAGGACTGCAGAACACATGCCAATTAGGATACCTATGAGAAAATAAGTAGCTAGTACCGGAAAGGATGTAGAAAATTGGAACTCTGAACACTATTGGTTGGAATGTGAAATCATATGGCTACTATGGAAAAAATAGCAGTTTCTAAGGAAAACAGAATCACCATATGATAGAGTAATTCCACTTCTTGGTATATGCCTAAAATAATTAAAATAAAATTTCAAAAATTATTTGTGTACCCAACTTCACAGCACCATTTGAAATAGCTAAGAGACAGAAACAAGTGAAGTGTTCACAGACAAATAAGTTGGATAAACAAAATGTAGTATATGCATGTAATGGAATATTATTTGGTATTAAAATGGAAGGAAATTCTTTTTCGTTTGGTAGTACTGGGGATTGAACCCAGGGCCATATGTATGTTAGACAGGCATTCTACTGCTGAACTACATCCCTAATACTTTTTATTCTACTGAAACTGGGCCTCATTAAATTGTCCAGGCTGGCCTCTAATTTGCAATCCTCCTGTTTCGACCTCCCAAGTAGCTAGGCTTATAGGAATGCACCACTATACTTGGCAAAAAGGAAGGAAGGAAATTCTGACATATGCCACAATATGGATGAACCCTGAGAACATGATGTTAAGTGAAATAATCCAAACAAAAAGACAAGTATTGTACGATTCCACTTATATGAGGCATCTAAGAATCAAATTCAGAGACTGAAAGTAGGATGATGGTTGCCAGGGGCTAGAAGGAGGGGAGATGGGGAGTCATTTTTTACAGAGTTTCAGTTTTGCATGATGAAAAAGTTTTGGAGACTGGCTACATAACAATGTAAGTACATTTAACACTACTGAAGGGGGCACTTAAACATGATTAAAATGATAAATTTATCAAGGGCCGAATGTTTTCTCTCATTTGTGGAAGCTAGAACACAACCGGAAACAGTATGATAGATGGCTAATAATAACCTGAACATGTATGAATTTTTACAAAAACAGGGGGAACCTTGCCTAAGATACCTGGAGACATAGGAAGGGGGGAAGGGAGAGGGAGGGATTAAGAAGGAGATCAAGGAGACTGGAGGGAGTGAGTATGGGGAAAATCAACATAGAGGGAAACCTCCAACCTCCAAGAGAAGTCCAATTAACAAAGGGGATCATTTGGGGGAAACAGAACCATGGGGAACCCAAGGGGAGAAACCATGGAATGGCATCAGCCCTGGCTAACTATGTGAGTATAAATTTGTTCTTGATTGCTTGACAATGATTTGATTCCCCCTTAATTGTAAGTCCATATTCAACAAATAAAAAGAAAAAAATTGACAAATTTATGTCATGTATATAAAAATACTTTACATAGGTTTAAACATGTTTAAATATAATTTAAAATTGTTAGAATTGCAGGGTATTTAATGACATAAAATGTTTGTAATATATTAATTAGAAAGTTTTTAAAATAACATATGGTATGATCTCAATTCTCTAACTTGAAGTAAGTGTACACACTTGCAAAAAAAAATGTAGGGATATAAACCACAATATTTAGTTAAGCTCATAGGACAGAACTAAAGGCAATTTAAATTTTTTGTTAGTATTTGCTTTTCTAAATTTTTCAAATATTCTCCTATGGAAATGAATTACTTTGTTAATCAGATACAATATATAAAAAGCACTATTATTAAACTATAAAAGTTCACCTTCAGCCTCACACCTACCTCTACCATGAATCTTCTTCTATCACCCACAGAGAACTAGCTTTCCTTTGAACTTGGAAAGTGTAACGTGTATTATCTGTATCAGCAATCTACACAGCATTTTGATTGTATACTCCATCAGCTTAAAAACATATAAGCAGGGACTGGAGAGGTGGCTCAGCGGTAGAGCGCTTGCCTGGCATGTGTGAGGACCCAGGTTCCATACTCAGTAACATACACAGAACTAAGTAGAAGAAAAACAAAAATCAAATGGAAAAATAAAATTAACTCCTTCTCTTTAAAAATTATATATGCAAAAATATTGAAGCAAATACTATTTACAGACTATATAAGGCACCACTGTATTATTATATTATGTGTAATATAAAACTAAGCTAAAAGTAAATTTAGAAAATGAGAAAGGGGACTTTTTAAAATACTCTTTTATTAATGGTATAAAATCCCTTTACTCCAATTTTAAATGACAACAACGTGACTCGCTACATCTATTATTTAAAATCTTAATACTTTATGAAAGGGGCTGGAGCGGTGGCTCAGC
>PVKS010001497.1:0-140417 GCA_004027875.1 Aplodontia rufa
AGGTAGAATGCTTGCCTGGGATTCTTGAGGACCCAGGTTCAAACTCCAGGACCACATATACAACCAAGTGTCAGAAAAACAAAGCTGGTAAAAAAATAAATAAATAAATAAATAAAATTGACTATCTTTCTCTCTCTCTCTAAAAAAACAAAAATGATAAACTATGAGTTGCTGATCACATGATGGACAAAATGCTAATACACTGACAAAAAGTAAAGAAACAAGTCCTCTCCCCTATGGGTACAAGGGAAGGAAATGCCCCAACCTGCTCTGGCAGGCAATTGGCAAAGCACACCAAGCAGCCATGCTATGTTTCATATGGTTGGATCAAGTAGTTATATTTCGAGGCTTTCATCTTAAAAAAGTCACCATGAATAGGAACAAAAATTTAGTTAATAGGATATTCATTACATACTGTTATTGATGGCAATGAGTGAGTAAGCAAGAAGACAGAACAATCTAAAGTCCCCTAACCTCACCCTCCAAATAGTCAAATATAAATATAATTGCCACTCTGTTCCCCCAAGGACCCTTGTGGTACTTTTCCATCTGTCCCTGCACCAACACCTAGCACCATGGTTTAGAGATTTCCATTCGCCACCATGTTTATGTCCACTCCTTCAGAGCAGAATCTGTGCACCAACCACAGCTAACTAAACCAGTGGGATGATACCTTCCCCACCCAATCTTCACACTCACTGCCATCCTCTAAATCATATGCAACTGATAGTATCCTGCTGCTGTTGACCCTGAGGAACAGTGACAGAACCACCTTCCTAAGGTTCAACCTATGAGAAAACTCTCCCGTCATCTTTGCTTTTTTCCCATCAGATGCTCCTCACCAGGCTGTCAGTTGGTTTCATTCACACTAAAATTTTACTTTACTGTAAGGTGCTTACTCTGCTAGTAACTCTTCAGCACCAAGCACTGGACCAGAAACAACACACTGAACAAACAGCAGTCCAGAAATTGAGAGAAAAAAAAAAGTAAGAACCACCAGAATGTGAATGAAGAGCTGAAAATGAAATTGGTGGGCTGAGTTATGGTAAAAAGGTGTTGCTAGAAAGGGTCAGTTTGTATGTCAGATTGACTAGTCTCTCCAGTTATTCAATCAAGTCCTAATCTAGGTGCTGCTATGAAGGTATTTTGTAAAAGGGATTGCATCTACAATCAGTTCACTTTATGTGAATTTACCAGGTGGGCCTCAGTCTATCAGTTGAAAGTTTTTTGTTTCGTTTTGCTTTTGTTTTTTTGTTTGGGGGGGAGGGGGAGAGAGAGAAAGAGAGAGAGAGAGAGAAACAATTTTAATTTAGTTTTTCATGTTGCTCTGAGACTTCATTGTGTAGGTGGTACTAGGGTTTAACCTCATGTACTCATGCATGCCAGGCAAGTGCCGTAACTGCCCAGCCATGGCTCCAGCCCCCAGTTGAAAGTTTTAAGAGCAGAATTGAGGTTTCCCTGAGGAAGAAGAAATCCCATCTGTGGACTGCAGCTTCTACTCCTGTCCAAGGCTTTCCAGCCTATCCTTCTTGAAGACTTGCCCCACAGGTTTCAGACTTGCTGAGCCAGCCCTGACAATAATATGAGCCATGCAACTCTAATCTATCTACAATTCTGTTGTCTATGTACCATCTAATATATTATCTATTTAGCTGCCTATTCTCTAGCCTTCACCCATCTCTATCTTTATCATGTATATCTTTCCATTCTATCTTCCATTTATCTGTACTTCTATTATTTATCCTACTGGTTCTCCTTCTCTAATGGAACCCTGACTGAAACAAGATCAAAATTTTCTTGACAAATTCCAGTCCTTTCTTCTTTTACAGAGAAAAATGCCATTGCTCCCTTTCCAAATTCCCCAGTGGCTCTTTGTGCAATTGTGAATGAAGCCCCTTCCCACACCCACTGCTTCTGCCTAGATCACTCTTTATAAGGAAAGAAGGAAATGGAGCTCATGAGCCATGGGACTCCAGAACCTGCTCACTCAGAGTCATCTTAGACCCAATGCCACACTCAGTCTTAGCTTCTCAACAGGTGCTCCTTGGGCTGTCACATTGACAGACTGTACCATTCCAGAAGGCTTCCAGCCTCCTATATATCCAGCTCCTCAAACTTTCTCCTCTAGTTCATCTCCCACAATTCCTAGTCTTTCAAAGTTACTATCTCCTTACTCTGGGAAGAGAGAGTGGGCATTTAGCAGTTCTTCATACCTTTAATTGGAAGTGAAACCTCTAAACCAGCAGTTCTTAGCCCGGACAGAACTTTCAAATCACCTCTGAACTTTTTCAGAAACACTGACAAGCACATTCCCAGACCAATCCAAATTGTTCTGGTGCTATGGTCAGTATGGCCAGCATGTGAGTTTTTTTAAACTCCCTGAGAGATTTCAAACTCAAGTAATATTGACAACCATTGCTGTAAATTAGACATTCATAGTCATAGTAACTATTCTCTTTCTTCTATCACAGCCTCCCGATATTTCTCTAACAGATCTCTGGCCATTTATCCAAGTGGCCTTAGATTCTTGGTGACACACCTCTTGATGGAGACATTTAAGATATGAGAAAGAACATCAGCTTAGTTGTACAGATGTGCAAATCTGTTCTGCCAATAACAGAAAAATTTCTCCTTGCCCTAACATTTTATAGCCTTTCATACCTCCAGCTCAGCAGAGGGATTTGGAGTTTCAGGGCTGCCCACCCAGGTATATCGTAGGGACCCTGGGAGAACCTGAATAACTGCCTAAAAATAATAAAATCCACTGTGTTTAAGCTGGCCAAAACCAGGAGGCAAGCTCTATATGAAAAGTAGAATAATTTAAAGAAATGCTTACAATATCCTGGGTTTAGTCAGGCATTTGGTAATTTCACATGACATTTTAAAAAATCTCCTCAAACATCATCCCCTACTTCTCTTTGCTCCACTCTCTAAGAGAACAAACTGCACTCATGGGACTTCCAGGTCTTTGTAGGCCTTGATAAAGCCTGCCAGGCTATGTGGCCCTCGGGGTCCACCACAATCTCTGCTGTGGCTGCTTCATGGTAGATGGAGTCCAACCTCATCCTCCCCTCTGATCTTATTCCATGGTTCTCAACTATAAGTTCAAAATTCTCTCTTTCCTTCTTTCTTCCCTTGATTCTTTCAGGAGGTTACTATAGTCCCTTAAGTTAAAGATACTCTCATGACCTCCCTTGCAGGATGTTTCACTCCAGTGACAAACTCTGATGCAAACTCTGATACTTTATACTTCATCTAGATCTAGTTCTCAAGTTTTGTAATTAAAATATCCCTGAGTGGGGACGGAGGGGTGGCTCGGGGGGTTATGGCGCTTGTCCGGCATGCATGAACATGCATGTTCAAACCCCAGCACCACAAACACAACAAAGTCTCAAGGCAACAAAAGTCACATGAAAAACTAAATAAAAATTGTTTCTCTCTCTCTCTCTCTCATTGTCCCTCTCTTTAAAAAAAAAATCCCTGCGTGTATTTTAAGCCCACCGCAGAGTCTAAAACTATAATCAGAGGTGTTCTTACACCCTCATGTTTTCTTAGAATTCATATGAGTTTGATTTAATAGTCCATTTGTTTTAATAGAAAAGAGATATTATAAATTACTTTCCATCAAGTAAAACTGAGGTTCAAGGAAGATATACTACAATTATGCTAAACTCTGAATTCATACCATTAGGGGTATGCATGGTTCTCAATCACAGATAAAGCATACAGTTGGTGTATAACTGTGGATGGGCTAGCAGAGTAATCTAGAAAATGGTCCAGGAATGACCCCAACATGGTGGCCTGTTTTAGTCAGCTTTTCTACTGCTGTGATCCAAGGACCTGACAAGAACAATTTTAGGAGGAAAAGTTTTTTTGGGGGACCACAGTTTCTGAGGTCTTAGTCCATAGATTGCCAGCAACATTACTCCCAGGCTTGAGATCAGGCAGAACATCATGGTGGAAGTATGTGGTGGAGGGAACTGGGTGAAGGCACAGCTCCAGCAAGCAGGCAGAGAAAGACTCCACTTACCAGATACAAAATGTTTATCCCAAAGGCACATCCTCAATGACCCACCTTCTCTGGTCACACCTTATCAATCTACAATTACCAATTAATCCCTATTGGGGATTAACTCACTGATTGGGTTAAGGGTTTCATAACTCAGTCATCTCACCTCTCAGCTTTTTCTTTCTTTCTTTTTTTTTTGCATCATTTCACAATGAATTTTGGGGGACACCTTTCATCCAAACCCTAACATGGCCCTTATGCCTTTATGCCCTTTTGAAGGCATGTCAGGGTTCTTCTCACATTGGTAATGAGAGTCTCTTCCAAACCACTGATTTAGGGCCAGAAAGGAAACCTGTCTGCTCTCCCCATTTTAGGTTCCTGTTTATCAACTCCATTGCTATGAGCCCAGGTAGTCTACTCTTTCCTCTCTTCTAATAGCTGCAAAATTAGGAGGTTAGATTAATTTATTCTTCTGGCCCCCAAATTCCATCCTGTGCATAGAATAACTTCACACGATCCTTTCAAGTATTTTCCCTAGAGGAACTGTTTTAAAAATAGATGGGGATTATTTGTAATTAATTATCAATTACCTCAATGTAAATGAATATCCCCAAAATGCCCAATGTCTTACATACATTTCTTCTGAAATATCAATATCAATAGGTACTAATTTGCTTAGAAAATCTTTCACCCTGGTCCCTGCAACAGTAATCTCCTCCTCCAGCATTTTGTTATTACCTCCAGTTCCAAATTCATGAAAACCATGCTAATGAGATACTCCTCTACCTGAATCCCATGACACCTACCATAGCAAGTCATGGCTCTGATTTCAGGAAATCCATTATCGTCGTTACACTTTTTGTTGCCTGGAGGGTTCAATTCATTTTAGGCAAAACCCAAATGACATTGCATTTTGTCTCCATTCCCCTGTTGCCCACGCAGGAGGACTTGGAAGAATAACATTTTAATGGCTTGGAAACTATTCCCAACAGAATTATCTGAGAGAAGATTTTTCAAGGGTTACATCACTAAATGACCAAACAAAGACACAGTGTCTGGCTACCGCCCACATGATCCACTGTGAGCCGTGTTTTCATAATGATGTAGCGAGATTTAGACACACCTCTTTTATAAGTGGCAAAAGGAATATTAGCAAGGTCGTCAAACCTGGACCTCTAAAGGAAGAAGCCATCAAGCATCCTAAGATGGGAGTATCCCTATTTTGTTGTTTATTCTTAATAATAATGAGCTGAAATGTGTTGGGCATGTTACCTCATATGACCCTCATGAGAATCCAATGAGATGGGTCCTATCATTGTCCTCGTGGGCCCAAATGGGACACTAGAGGCATCAGGAGGCTGCATACTCCAACTAGCTACCAAAGCAAAGAATGAGGATGACCCCAGGTAAATGTGATTCAGTTTTTCCCTGTTGATTCTGATTAATCAAGACTGAATTAAACATAACCATGCTGGGTTTAAGGGTACTTACAAGGATTTTTGTTTCTTTAATAGGTTACATATTCTGCCCCAGGCTTGTCTCCAGCTGACTAGATTTAATAAGTAATGAAATCAGCCCCCCTTTTTTTAAAGGGCTAGATTTGACTTTACATAAAGCTTATTGTTGGCTCCCTCTACTACGTTATGGGAAATAGCACTTTACCCCTCCCCATTCTCTTCGCATACCACATTTTCTTCCTACCCATCTCATGGAAATGTGAGCCAGTTAACGACGACATGGCTCATGGGGGCTTAAAAGCAGCTTGTGCAGGTGCACTTGAGTAACAGACACCTGGTAAATGTCTTTGACACTCCAGGAACTGGCAGTGAAGCTAATATTTCAGAGTCTTACACAGGCACGATCCCTTCCTGGAGTAATCTGCGGCTCAACCTGACTTTCTCACTCTGCCTTTTATGACACAGTTTTGCCTCTCATTTTGGACCTGTGCTGTAGACTTCCTCATTTCTCCTCACATACTCTAGTCTTCTGTCACATGGAACATTTTACAGCTCTCTGGAATCCCAGTGCTGTTCCATGCCACTGAACCTTGATTGTGCTTTCCTTCTGGGCTTGGTGTCCCACTCTGCCTCACCTTTGTTCTATCCTCAGGTCCCTGGGCAATGACAGATGGCGAAAATTCATTGTCCACTTGGGAAGGGAGGGAACGGCCAAATCAACTGCAGTGACTCCACAAATATATTTTTTATTCATTTCCAAAGGATGTGGTCCAACAGGCAATGTGGGATATTTTTCCCATATGGGAAGAAAAAATGAACTGAGACCCACATCACTGAAACTTCCTCTCTCTCTCTCTCTCTCTCTCTCTCTCATAGATGAGGCACCAATATTAGAGACAGAAGTCTTGCTCCAGAGCACCTGAGCTTCCAGGCTGCACACTCCAAGAATCATTTTAGCTTTGCTTCCTTAACCTGAATTCTCTGCCTTGGTTCCCCATTATGTCAAAACCTAATGTCCAAGCAATCTCCTCCGCTGCCACGTGTAAATGCTCATTTATCATGAGTCTCAGTGTTAATCATAGTTTTTTTTTTTTTAAGAGAGAGGGACAGTGAGAGAGACAGAGAAAGAGAGAAATAACTTTGTTTAGTTTTTCACATTGCCTTAGTTGCTCCAACACTCAGTTGT
This sequence comes from Aplodontia rufa, assembly GCA_004027875.1. Lineage (NCBI taxonomy): Eukaryota > Metazoa > Chordata > Mammalia > Rodentia > Aplodontiidae > Aplodontia > Aplodontia rufa. The sequence goes on from PVKS010001497.1 coordinate 6,653, forward strand.
GTATGTGGTGCTGGGGTTTGAACCCGGGTCCTCGTGCTTGCCAGGCAAGCACCGAAACCGCCGAGCCACCGCTCCAGCCCTAATCATAGTTTTAAAAATAGATGTTTATTTTCTTATAGCCCTTCATCCAAACAGCATCATCTTACCAATGAGTTATAAAAGCTGGTCAACCCTTCTGTCCCTGGTCTTTGTTACCACATCCATTCCCATTTGTGCTGCCTCTACATTGAGCTCTCATGATTGCTTGTAATAGTGGAAGCAAAAGGAAAAATAGATTAAACCATGGTGTTATGGTCTGAAGGATCCCCAAATTCATGTGGTGAAACTTAACCCTCACTGTGATGGTATTAAGAGGTGGAGCCTTGAAGAGGCAATTAGGTCATGAGTGCCCCTCCCCTTCTAAATGCAAATAAGGCTGTCATAAAAGGGGCCTCATGCAGTGTTCCTTGGCCTTTCTGCCTTCTGCCATGTGTGGACCCAGCATTCTTCCCCTCTGGAGGAGGGGTACCATCTTGGAACCAAAGTGAGCAGCACTCCTAGCCTGGCCTCTGGAGTGTGAGCAATAAATATTTGTTGTTTATAAATTACCCTGTGTCACATATGTAGTTTTAGAAGCACAAATGGACTAAGACACATGGTTTGTGTCATTTCTGAAAGCACTGCTATCTAATAATGGTTTTTGCTTTGTCATTATATAGTGCAGCTGGTGTAGGAGTGTGTAATATAACAAAGTGCAGGGAGCACTTGGGGTGGGTAAGTGTTTAAGGTGACTCTATCCCCACTTCCATACCTGCTGAGAAAGCGAATATACAGACAGCAGTCAGACCATATGTAAAAGCAGAGCTATGACCCATGGCAACCAGCACTGAAAGTCAACCAAATATCTCTGGCAGTTGAGGCCAAACAAAAACCAATGCAGCAATCAGCCCCACACAGCAGTGCCTTGATTAATAACTGAAAGCTTCCCTCATTTTTGCCCCCATTTCCAATTGAGGACCAACTGGAAAAAGCCAAGTTTGCCAAAACTGCCACAAGATTTTGGTTGGAGCACACAGAGGTCATTTGCTATTATGGGAAGTCCAGAGAAGGATCCCAGCTTCAGCGCTATGCAGAACAGGGTATGTGGACCGGTTCTGATCCAGGAACCGTCTATTACCAAACTGGAATTGAGATGAACAGTGAGAGTGTTCAGAAACTTTCAGAGCAATAACAATATATTTGTTCTAATTATACTTATTGTAATGTAATTTTATAACTGTTGAATCTAATAATAAAAAGTCAAGGTTTATCATTTGTATGTCCTATTTCATTTCTTTAGCAATTTATTTCTATTGTACTTTATGAGAATATTAGTCAGCAATGGATCAAAAATAACAATAAAATAGTTTCTACAGTACAGAGAATTCAAAAATCACTGTCTATTCTGCTTATAGAAATGAGTGGAGACAAAGACAACAGATGACAGTGGGTTATAAACTGATGCAATAAATATTTCTGGACTAAATAAACAAATGTGTGAGTCGAGTGAGCATAATTATTGATCCAATACACATGAGACCAGTACGGTTTTGAGAGGTTTCAATTCCTGCCCTACATTTCCCAACTGGGACTCAAGCCCTTCATTCTATATGGTTTTTCTACAGTAAGAGTAAGGCTGTTAAGAGTTAGAAAGTGAGCCACTGCAAAACCCAAACAGAAAGCAATCTGGCCTGCATACAATATGAGTAAATTGCAGTGGAACACTAAACAAGTAAAAGATTTGGATTCTTGTTTTTGGAAATAAAATAGTTACAGGAATACAGAGAAATCAAAGCCATTAGTATCTTGTTGGCATGTTAAGCTATGTCTAATTCAAAACAAGTGTTTTAAAGGGTAGGATCTAGTTCTCATATGTTACAATCTACCAGGGTTGCTCCCTGTGGATCTGGGAAACATTCCCTCAGGATACATCCCATTCAAAGGACTGATTTGGCAAGTGAATATGTGTAGAAAGAGCCCCTGGAAAGTCCCGGTGGTGCACCTGCCAATGTGCACAGTACTTTTACCAATACTGAGTCCAATTTCAGAATCTAATTCCTTGTTATTTCCTTAGCCAACAAAACATTAACAAAAATAATAGTGACAATTAGCATCCTGTGAGAAATACTCTGCCAAAAACCAACAGAATCAATGCAATCTCCATCAAGATACCAATGTCATTCTTCACAGATACAGAAAAAGCAATTCTCAAGTTTGTATGGAATAACAGAACACCCAGATTAGCCACAACATTACTCTGCAGGAAGGAAAAAGTAGGGGGTATCTCAATTCCTGACCTGAAATTATACTACAGGTCCTTAGTAAAAAAACAGCATGGTATTGGTATCAAACAGAACTGAAGACCAATGGAATAGAATAGACGATTCTGAGACGCACCTCCATATCTTTAACTATTTGATATTTGATAAAGGTGGCAAAAACATAGTGTAGAAGAAAGACAGCCTGTTCAACAAATGGTGTTGGACAAATTGGACAGCCATATGTATACAACTGAAGCTGGATCCTTACCTTTTTCCCTACACAAAAATTAAATCAAAATGGTTCAAAGATCTGGATATTAAGCCAGCAACTTTAAATTTACTTGAAAAAGAAGTAGGATCAACACTACAGGACGTAGGGGTCAGCAGTGCCTTCCTTAACAAAATTCTCATGGCGTAAGCAGTAAAGTTAAGAATAAATGAATGGGATGCAGTTAAACTAAAAAGCTTTTGCATAGCTAAAGAATTATTCAAGAGTGTCAAGAGAGACCCAACAGAATGGGAGAAAATCTTTGCCTGCTACACCTTGGACAGAGGGCTAATATGCAGAATATACAAAGAACTAAAAAAAACTAAACAACAAAATCACAAATAATCCAATCAATAAATGTGCTACGGATCTAAGAAGAAACTTCTCACTAGAAGAAGTCCAGAAAGCTCATGAATATATGAGAAAATGCTCCATGTCATTAGCAATAAGAGAAATGCAAATCAAAACTTCAATGACATTCCACCTCACTCCTATTAGAGTGGCTAAAATGAAGAATATGAACAACAGATGCTGGAGGGGCTGTGGGAAAAGAGGAATACTGTCACATTGCTGGTGGGACTGCAAACTGGTTCAGCCACTCTGGAAAGCAGTGTGGAGACTCTTCAAAAAATTAGGGCTGGAACCACCTTATGACCTAGCTATCCCACTTCTGGGTATTTTCCCCAAAGAGTTAGAATCGGCATATTATACACATATGGCTTCATCAATGTTTACAGCAGCTCAATTTACTATAGCTACATTATGGAACCAACCCAGATGTCCCTCACTCGATGAGTGGATTCAAAAACTTTGGTAAATATACACAATGGAATAATACTCAGCCATTAGAGAAAGTGATATTATGACTTTTGAAGCCAAATGGATGGAGATGAAAAAAATTATGCTAAGTGAAGTATCCCAATCTCAGACTCAAGGACCAAATGTTTTCTCTCATTTGTGGAAGCTAGAATGCAAATGGAAACAGTAGTTAGATGGCTTAGCTAATAATAATCTGAACATGTATGAATTTTTACACAAATAGGGGGATCTTTGCCTAGGATACCTGGAGACGCAGGGAGGGAGACAGGGAGGGGAGAGAGATTAGGAAGGATAACTAGGACACTGGAGGGAGGGATTATAGGGGAATCATCTCAGAAGGAGATCTCTGACCTCCATGAGAAGTCCATTTAACACAGGGGTTCTTTGGGGGGAAACATAGAAACATAGAACTACGGGGAACCCAATGGAGGCAACCATGACATGCATCAGCCTTGACTAGCTATGTAAATACACATTTGTTCTTGATTGCTTGATAATGATTCTCCCTCAATTGTAAGTCCATAATCAAATAATAAAAAAATTAAAAAAAACAATAGAATCTGAGTGGCTTACTCAACATATGCACAATCAGGCAGTTGAGCATGTGTCTCTGCTATCTTGGGATTGCACCTGCTTCAAACCCAAAACACACAGCACTCATGACCCCCTAAACTAATACTTTCTCAATCTTTTATCCACCCTAACACATGTGACTGATGATGTTTACTTACAAGACACACTCCCTTGGGAAATATGAAGTTATGCCCAATTCCTGAGGAGGCAGTCGTAACTCGAGTATAAATGATATGCAGGTAAATGATGCAATGTCATGAAAGGGCTAGCCTTAAATCCATTCTGGTTTTCAGCAAGTCATTTGCAAATACTAATGTATTACTAATATCTAATTTGGATGCACCTAACAAATGAGCACAATCCACAAACATGTTCTCTGGATTGAAAAGTCATTGTCACGGACTGAGTTGTGACTCCTCAATTCATATGGAGAATCCTAGCCTCTCCCCCCACCTGCCCCCATTATTATATTTGGATATAGGGCCTGAAGGGAGATGATTAAAGGATTCAGGTGAAAAAAGGTCATGAGACAGAGCCCAAGAAAACAAGTATCTGTCCCTACAAGAAAGAGATACCAGAGCATCAAGCTCTCTTTTCTCTCTCTCTTCCCCACCACCCTCCCGCCTCCCTCCACCCTTCCACAAGCACAGAATAAAGGCCACAAGAGCATGGAGAAAGTAGGAAATATCTGCAAGCCAGAAAGGGAGTCTATCCAGAAACTGAATTTGCCAGCACCTTGGTTGTGGACTTCACAGACTCCAGAACTATGACAAAATAATTGTCAGCTGCTTAAGCTACCTAGTATTTTGTTTTAGCTGTCTCTCGGGAAAGCATACTTTTTCTCCTATATCCTCATGATATAAAAAAAAACACTTCTGTGACTGATGTATGAGGTTTCTTCCCTACACACTATGAAATTCTTCAGCAAAACTCAAACAGGTATCCTATGATTCAATTCCATTTTGACATCATCTACCTGGAGATAGTATCAGATCCCACAGATTAAAGGTTCAGCCTCACAAAACTGTTCCCCACTCCAGATGGCAATTACAAGTCTCAGGTTGAGACTTGTACTTCAGATCAACCAGCTATAAATTGGGATTCCCTTGACTGCTATTGTCAGGTTCAATAATTTGCTAGAATGGTTCACAGAATTCAGGAAACAGTTTACTGGTTACTTGTAAAGAATATTATAAAGAATACAGATGAAAAGCCAGATACGGAAAGTTCTAGAAAGTTCCCACAAACAGGAGATGCTATCTCCATGGAGTTGGAATGTACCATTCATGGTACATGGATGTATTCACCTACCTGGAAATTTACCACATCTCATTGTTTAAGATATTTTAGAGCTTAATATTCAATGGCTAGCCCCATTCCTAAAAATTGAAGCTGAGGCTGAAATTTTCTAAGTTCTTACTGGTAAATGGCTCCATCTTAAAGCTGTCCAGGGATCCCACCTAAAGTCATCTCAAAAACAAACTAAAAAAAAAAATGCACAAACTCAGGTGTTATTAAAAGTGGCCCAAAAGATACTCCCATCACTCTAGAATTTCCAAGAGTCTTAAAATCTCTGTGTCAGGAACTGAACACAAAGGCCAAATATATTTCTTCTTATACCACACAGTACAAACAGACAAATCATTAGAGGTTAACATGGCACCAGAGCAACAGAGCCATCGTCATCCAGCCATTCATTTTTCAAACACATATTCTGGGCTGGCTGAGTGATAGACTCAATATAACACTAGCAAAATGCAAGCTGAATAAAACTAGAAACCATGTCTTAAAGAAGCTCACAGCCAGTGGGAGAACTGGCTAAGGAAGCTAGCAGCATATGCCAGTGTAAAAGTGTAAACAGATGGTGATGAAGGTTAGAGGGGTTGTTCCAGACCAGAATCTCAGCTGTGGTATTCAGCACTCAAAAGGAGAATGTGTTTGAAAAATCTGGCCCTTCCATGGTGTATGGTTTTCTTAGTTTCACTTTAGTTTTAATCTATGTGTCCTCCTGTAAGGACAGAAAAGCTTATAAAGGCATTTCCAGATTACAAGGACTTGTTTTAATCAGGAGTGGTAAGACATGTAGACATGAAAATAACTGTCATGAAGGAAGAAGTTTGTTATTCACATTTCCCTAGAGGCAAGAAGCACATAGCACATGGTGCAGGGCCACTCAGGAATGTCAGGAGCTGAGAGTAAGGGGAAATCATGGGCAGGATCCTTCACTGAGGTTTTTATGGGAAGAAACAGGCAAGGCAGAGCAAGTAGACTTGGGATGAGCTATTTGAATAATTTTAGCACGCTTTAGATCATAGGGGCTGTACTTAGTGGCTGATGCCTGAATCTGGGGAATTAGAACAGGTGCATATTGGACCACAGTGCATATTAGATATCTCAATAAAAGAGGTGGTCTGGAGTAGAGGATGGTAGCACATACCTGTAATCCTAGCAACTAGGAAGGTTGATACGGGAGAATCAATCATAAGTACAAGTCCAACTTCAAAACTCAGTGAGACCCTGTCTCAAAATTTAAAAATAAAATAAAATGAAAAGTACTAGAGATGTTGCTCAGTGATAACTACATCCAGGTTCAATCCCCAATAACCTCCCCCAACAAAAAAAAAGAAAAGAAAAATAGGAGGAGAAAAAGGAGGAGGAAGAGGAGGGGGAGAAAGGTGGATAGGACGGGGAGGAAGAGGTGGTGGTTGGAGATATGGGCTCTGCATTGGCTGGTTTGCATATGTCAGGTATGATCACAGGTGAGTTGTTGGCTATCTTTGGGAGTTAGCTAGCTCTGGGAGGGGCCATCCTTCCAAAGTCAACAGAACATCAAAATGTCAAAAGCATCAATACTAAAGAAAAGAAAAAGTCATGATTAACAAAAAAGTCAGATGTCTTTTGCATTGCTCATTCATCACCCCTGCTAGCAGAGCTTGCCTGAATCACAGGAAACCTGCAAATCAGAAAACTTGCACCAACTCTGCAAGTCATAGAGATTATCAAACTCATTCTGAGCCATTTTTATGCAGGATTGTGAGCATTTTGATCCTTGGTCCACAATAAGTGAGCATTGTCTAGTATATGCCACCCAATGTCATCTGGGATCTATGTATACTATGACCATTCATATAATAATGTCAGGAGGCTGAAATCATTTGGTCAAATGCGTGACAACTCATCTTTATTTTGGATCTCACTCTAGATACAATCAATGATTAGTCCTTGATGCTGCAGCCCCATTTTTATTTGAGGAAAGGCAATATTTATTTTATTATTTCCGTACACCTGGTGATTTACATACTGCATATCTTTAATATGTATCTTTAATTCCATATCTCATTAAAGCCTAAATAAGCTTTACAAAGGTTGTCTAAAAAAGAGTGATTAAGGAATTTGCCTGGGGTCACAAAGCTAACAAAGGTTAAATGCTAGAAGAGTTGGGTTAGAAGGCCACATTCTTTCTACAGAATAAATCATAAGCTTTGGCATAAGAGAAACCTGTTGGTATGGGAGTTTAAGGACCAACAACTTGTACTACTCAGGTTTTGGCCTACAGTTGCTATGGATTCCAGGCAGTTGACAGTAGAGCTACTTGGAGAAACTCTGGCTGATATGGCTCTATTGGGCATTACTGGTGTGATACCACAGCTCTGTCCTCCTCGATGTCCCCACCATTGATCAGTTTCTCATACAGCATCTCTACTTAGATTTTGTTTGTTTTTTTCATTAGTTTTTAAGCAGTAGTCACTCATCCTTTTTTTTGTTAATGTTTTATGCCAGTGCTACTATTCTTGAGTTTATTCCTTCTCAAAGAAATCCATTTGATCAAAAAAAAAAGCCAACTCCAGATAAATTCTCAAAATTTAAACAATTGCTGCTTTCACATGTAATGGCTTAAATAAATATCCCAAATGGCTCATGCTTTTTAAAAAATAATTTAAAGAAAGGACAGTGAGAGAGAGAGAGAGAGAGAGAGAGAGAGAATCAATTTTTATTGAGTTTTTCACATGGCTTTCATTGCTCTGACACTTGGTTGCATACGTGGGTGCTGGGATTAGAACCCGTGTACTTGTGCATGCCAGGCAAGTGGTGAAATTGCCAAGCCACCGCTCCAGCCCATGGCCCATGTTTTAAAGGCTTGGTATTTTGGGAAGGAGGTGAAGCCTTTAAGAGTGGGGACCTAGTAGAAGGAAGTAAGATTACTGGGGATGAGCCCTTGGGTATTGGGATTCTGGCCCCTCTGTCTCTTGGCCTCCCAGCCACCACAAGATGAACATGGCACTCTATAATGATATACTATGCTGCCACAGGCCCAAATCAATATGGCCAAACAACCAGGGAATGAAACTTTGGAAACCCTGAAATCTTTCCTCCTTTTGAGTATCCCATGTATTTTGTCACAGTAACAGAAAGCTGACTAACAGCACGATCAATGAACATTGTATGTGCCCCTTCAAATTCCCCCAAGGATGTTTGTGTCCTATTTATCAAAATAATCACATCCTGTTAAGAACAATTATATCAGTTTCCAGATCATTAGGGACTTGGTGTTATCCAGGTTTGTGCTGTAAACAAGTGTCCTAAAAGCTTGGTAAGACATGAAGTGAGCAGAGATCTAGCACTGAGAAAGATGTATGAACTAGCCAAAAATGTGATGTCCCTTCAAAACATCATTCCTGAAATATGAGTTAGTTTGGATGTAAAGAATACAAATTCCTGACCTTCTCTTCATATACAGCATTTAACTCCTCCACAGCATCTTGCTCCAAGTTCCCATGCCCCATTCACCACATTATACCATCTTGGCCTGAGTAGCTGAGAAACAAAGGCTGAAACAAATGCTTAAAAGGTAATATCTGATTTGGGAAACAAGGTCAGGGATCCCAGAATAAGAGAAAAGAGGAGAGAGGCAGGATTGAAGAAGGACCAATGGGAAATGCATTCTCAAACTGGCTACTATCAAGGGTGCTATCAAGCTAAACACTCTTGAGTCTCAGGCCATCTTCAAGTGACTCTCAGGACACTTGGTCTCAGGGAAGTCCAACCAGGCAGAAGAAAGGAAAAGAATTTGCCTGCCAACTCCCATCTTCATTAGTCCAAGTTCTCATAATGCATTTAATATTTTAGACACATGCCTCTCATTCTCCATGCTGTGACCATAACCCCAGTTCCTAACAGGAATACACAGGGGCTGTACATGTTTTGCTTTCCTTTCCAGTCCACTGGAATGTAAAGTGGCCAGTTGTCCTTTGCAATTCCCTGGAAATTTTACTGTGTTCCCTCCCCAATGGAAGCATTTCTCCATATAGAACTAGGCTTTCTCCATATAGAACTAGGCTTTTTCCATATAGAACCTGAACAACCTAAGTGTACAGGGACAGGGAGCACTAAGAGAGGTTTCTGGAAGTAATGGTGATAAGGATCAATCCTCCCTCCACACCCACCTTTTATGTGCATTTAATCCAATTATGAAGGACATAGCACCATATTGGCCATTGACCAGTCTTAGAGAACAGCACCACATCTAACCACAGTGCTGTCCCTTGGTGAAATTTTCATAGGCAATCTCTCTGACCTATTGGCCAGTTGCTGCTGCACAATTCCTTGATGAGTTCAGAGGACCCTGTGGTCACATGCCTATTGTTGTGCTTATTTTGCTACTAAATGGGATCTGTGATGCCTTAATCTATTCAAATTGCTATAAGAAATACTATGAACTAGGTAGCTTATTAACAACTAAAAATTATTTATACTTCTGGAGATTGGGAAATCCAAGATCGAGTCACCAGTAGATTTGGTGTCAGATGAGAGCTATTTTCCTGGTACCTAGACTGCTATCTTCCTGCTATGTCTTCACACGGTGGGAGGGGCGATGGAACTTTCTGGGGCCTTTTATCATAAAGTCACTAATCTCATCCATAAAGGCTCTACCCTCATGGCCTCATCAGCTCCCAAGTGCCCCATCTCCTTAAGACCATCACATTGGGGTAAGAGTTTTCAGTATATGGATTGAGGGGGGGAGGACATAAATACTCATTCTATGGTACTTGGAATATTCATTTCCTGGGGTTGCTATAACAAATAACCACAAGTCAGATGGTTTAAACTGACCAAAATGTATTCATTCAATTCTGGAGCTAAAATCTGAAATCTAGACATCTACAATGTTGGTTCCATCTGTAGGTTCTGAGGGAGATTCTGTTCTAAACCTTTCTTCTCATTTCTGGTGGTTTCTGACAATGCTTGGTGTTTCATGGCATGTGTTTACCTCATTCCAATCTGCACTATCTTCTTGGCTATGTCCTCTGTGTGCCAGAATGTCTTCCCTCTTTTTATAATGATACTGGTCAAATTGGATTAGGGCCTACCCTAATCCAGCAGGCTTTCATTTAAATAAAAAACAAAAAAAAAACAAAATTCTGAGGTGACATTCACAGATATCAGGGGTTAGGCTTTTGACATTTTTTTCTTTCTACACCTGGGATTGAAACCAGGGGCATTACCATATCCCAGTCCTTTTTATTTTGAGACAGGGTCTCTCACTAAATTGCTTATGACCTTGCTATGTTGCTGAAGCTGCCTTTGAACTTACTATCCTCCTGTTTCAGCTTCCTAAGGTGCTGAGATTACAGGCATGCACCATGGCACCCAGCTCAACTTATCTTTTGAGAGGACACAATTCAAACCACAAAACTTGGTAGGCAATCTTACATTAAAGGACTAGAGTCAATCTTTGGTTGGTGATGGTGGCAGAGACAGTAGAAGCAGGGAAAGCAAATTCATATCTGTACTACAGTGAGTATGGTTTCTAGTGAACCATAATAATTTGATGCTCCTCCAGGGTGGGAGGTATCCAATATCATCAACCCTTCACCAAATGACTACCTGGCCTCCTGAAAGAGCATTTGAGGACCCAGCTTTGGTTTTACGGCTGGCAAGTCAGGCCTTCAGCTGTAACTGTAACTCGTTGAAAGTTTATGAGAGTACATGCTTGTGAGCTTATGAGGAGTAGTTTAAATCGTAGTGCAAGAAGGGGTGGCCAAGTACAGAGTCAGGCCGACACTCACAGAATGAACCTAGCTGTTCAGATGCTGTCAAGTACCAGTATGGGTAGGTATCAGCATGCAGCCTAAAGATACATATGTTGTATGCCTAGATCAATAGGTATCCCATTTCACTCCTTCCCAGCTTTCCTTGTCCCAGACCTGCTAGTCTCATCCCTTCCCAAGCCCCGCCCAACTAATTAATGTTTTACAAGGCCCAGAGGTACATGTTCATCTATACCTCAGATTTCTTATCTTACCAAACAAAGTAAATAATCAAGCTCTGCCCACAGTCCTGCCCACCAGGAGGATCTTCCTCCTTCCCTGTGTTGTGTCATACTGGGTAGGGATGCAATGCTACTGCCATTTTCACTTACCAACACTGTGTGGCACCAACACACCTTCAAGTTGGGTTGGTTTAGGACGATGTCTCAGGTAGGAAGCTGAGGAATAAACATGACTTTTCTCTCCTTCCTTCCTTCCTGGGTCTCTAGCAGATATGAACCAAATTGTAATCCCAGGGGAAAGGTAATCTGTGGGGAGTCCCATACCATTCATCCCTGGGGCACAGAGCAGGGAACAGGAGAGCCAAGTGGATCCAGAGGGACATGTGAAATGAGTCCAGCACAAACAGCATACACAACCCCTCTTAAAGGAGCATCCACCTTGGATCTGCACATGATGTTATCTTGTCTCATTCCAGAATTTGAGGCATTCAGCCACATCTAGGTTCCCTTTGTCAGCTGGGAATGCCCTTCCAGGGTCTTTATGAGGAGATCACTTTTTTTTTTATTAGAAGTATATAGAGATACAATTGAGGGGGACACATTATCAAACCATCAGTAACCAATGTATACATACTTTGTCATCCTTGGGTTTCACCTGTTGCAGTTTCCCCCAGAAGAACTCTTGCATTAAATGGGTATCTCGTGGAGGAATGACATCTGCTTCTAAGATGGTTCCTCCATATTCCTACTCTCCAGTCTCCGATCACTTTGAGCCTTGCAAGCACCCACGCTGATCTATCCCATTTCTGACAGGAATTGCTGTGACCTGGCGAAGAAGGTACATTTTGTTTGCCACGTCACAAGGCTGACCACCCCCCTCAATGACTTCTACCCACCAGCCCCCACAAACATACCTACAGGCCAAATGAGGAGAAGGATAGAAAGGCACAAGGGAAGGGCTGGAGCAGTGGCTCAGTGGTTAGGGTGCTTGCCTGGCAAGCGTGAGTATGTGAGTTCAGACCCCACCACCATGTATACAATAATGTCTCAGAGCAACAAAAGCCACATGAAAAACTAAAAGTAAAATTGATTCTCTCTATCTCACTGTCCCTCTCTCTTAAAAAAGAAAAGAAAAGAAAGGCACAAGGGACTTTGACCTGACTCCCAAGTAAAATCGGTTCAATCATCTTTGAAAATTTGAAACAATTCACTTCTCCTCATCCCCCAAACCCTACCCTCTAGAACTCTTAGCCCTTTTCTATTTCCTTACACAGGAAAATAGCATGGCAGGCTTATTAACCCTTATAGTTGGGGAGGGATTGGAACAGAAGATGAAAAAGCAGCTAGACTCTCCTTGGTGCTGGAGGAGAAAGCTAGACATGAGCCCTGTCTCTCCAGTAGTAGGGGACAACTGCTGTCCCATCTGCTTCTCTTGGCTGGAGCCACACTGGATATTGAATCCTACAGTCTACAGCTCAGAAGGAACAGTAAGCTCCAGGATACGGGAGAGTATATTTTCTAAAGATGGCTATGACACTACTTGGCACATTAGTGACAGTGTGACTTGGGCATTTCAGTGGAATCGGGTCTGTGTTCCTGCCCTTGTATCTAAGCATGCATGTTGCTGCTTCAAACAATAGTTTGAGGCAGAAGTGATAGGTGTAACCTTCCACAACTTGGGCAGAAGAGTCCATGCAGCTCTCATGGAATGTTTGTTTCCTGGAGTGCTCCTCTCTGGACATTCCCATCCCAGCCAGGTTGCTATGCTCTGAGAACCCTGAGCTACAAGGAGAGGACACATTAGTGCTGTGGTCCCAGATGAGCCATTCTTCAGCCATCTCAGCCTAGGCAACAGAGAGTGAGGGAAGAGGCCATTTGGGAAGGGGTCTTTTAGTCCCAGGTGTTTGTATCATTCACTTTCTGTCTTCCCTACTGAGCCCCATCATCAGAAAACAGAGAAGGGCTTGCTTTGGTCCCTGTTTGATTCCAGACCCATGAATTCATGAGTATAATGAATCTTACACCACTAAGTTTAAGATTGTTCAACATGGAGCAATAGAACTTATATCTCCTCTCTGCCTCATAGCAACAAATTAGGTCCTTTAGAAAACTATCTCTTTTTTTTCTGATATCTCTGGGATGCTTTTGTGTGGCCAAAATAAATTCAGGACATGAGGCACCTGAACTGGGAACTCATTTCTAAATTTAAGACACCAGCGGTGGCAGCTGGGTGTGAGCAGGTGACATCAATGTCATGACCTGCAGGGGGAACTAGAGTTCTGGGGTTTAAGGTTACCAGGGAGGACAGTCTTACTTCTCACCCCCTGGAGGAGCGATTACTGCCTAAAAGATCCAGGCTGAACAGCCTCCAAGCCTGCAAGAGCCTGTGGGAACTCCATCACAGTGCAGCCAATTTGTCAGCATCATTGGAGAAAACCGGGTAACAAGGAAGAGATAAGGGAGACAAACCCTAATTCAGACAAGCACATCTGCAGGTCTATAGGTTCTCCAAAACTGCTTAGTGCTGAATGAATTCCAGCACTGGCCAGAGTTATACAACTAGAATTTATTTTTGGCTACAGATAGCACCCTCAAGATATCAGGAACAATACAGGGGTGTGTTTATCTAAAAGACCTAACATATCTATGAAGCAGCTAAGTCCTTGGCTTATAAGATGTATTGGCATTCATGGCCAGACCGAACCTGGTCAGTTGATCATGGCTATACCAGTGTAATAACAATGAACCTCAGTACAGCCAGGCTGGGGACTCAACTCTGCAACCCATCAGTCTTGTATACAGTTAATATATGGTACACCAAGATACAACCCAACACATTAAAGAATCCTTAAATGTAAGTAGAAGTCCAACATTTTTTTCTTTTCTTTTTATTTTTACCTTTGGTACCAGGGGTTGAACTGAAGGGTGCTTAACCACTGAGCCACATCCCCAGTCCTTTTTTATATTTTATTTTGAGACAGGGTCTTGCCAAGTAGTGGTAGACTCACCAAATTGCTGAGGCTGGCTTTGAATTTGTGATCCTCCTCCCTCAGCCTCCAGAGTCTCTGCAATTACAGTCATGGGCCACCATACCCAGCTTCAGATTGTTCAAAGGTTCACCGTAAAAAGTGCTAGCTCCTATCTTCAAGTCCAAACCTGCAGTGACTCACCTGGATAGCGCCTGTCCTCTTAAGTGGGAACCTCAGGTTCCAGAGATGACACAGTGCCAGTGGTTATGGCTTAATGGGCTTTCAAGAACCACTCAGCATCTGGAGGAGACAGCTGGGGATGAAGGGGGTAGGTGGGGCTGAGCTGTCATGAGATGGCAAATCAGAACCTTTCTCCACAAGAAATTTAAACTGAGGAAGCAGGAGACTCACTCAGGTCAGTTTCCGATGCCTACAGGAGCTGGAAAGTCATTGTTCAGCACTGCCTGCTCTGATGAGGCAGGAGAAAGCATAGTTCTACACAGTGAAACTAGAGCTATCTTAGGGACAAAAAGACAAAGCAGCTCTGGGAACAACTGAGAGCTGCAGTAACCACAGCTTTTGGCCCCTCGTAGGTTTCCACTCTCAGGAAACCTCCACCTGGATTACCTCAGGCATCCCACCACTTTATAGAGCTTGGAGAAGTTTTTTCTTGAGACCATTGCTCTCTCAGACATTCATGTATTAGAAATCCTCAAAAACTTGTCTGTACACTGGTGTTCTGAAGGTTGGCACATTGTCTGATCATTGGCTGGATTAGGTCACAGATAGCAGGGCAAGGGAGGAAGTGTCCACCCACAGGGTACAGTGTCAGTCTTCAGGTCCTAAAATTACTGTTTATATAGGTTGGGTCATTTGTTCTGTTTTGTTTGTCTATTTGTTGCAGTTTGGAATAAAACCCAGGGCCTTGCACATGATAGGGAAGCATGTATCACTGAGCTACATCCCTCGTCCACAGTCTTCAGAGACATGCCTGGGTTCACATATAAGGAATCCTTCCTACATCATCATCTGTAAGGTTCACATATAAGGAATCCTTCCTACATCATCATCTGTAAGTTTTGATCAAGGCAAGTAACGCATGCAGAGCCAAATAGTTTTCCCATTGCTTTGACCATCAGTCCTTTATGCCTGGTAACTTCCTTCAGCCACAGTCTACCATCCACCAATTCTTTCTTCAGTGGGAGAGAAAGAAAGAGCACCCCAAAACATGAAATAGCAAGGTGGTAAATTATCTGAGGTACAATAGTAATAGGCTCAGAATGAGGTAACCTGCCTCAGTACTTAGCAGCTGGGGGCTGAAGGGTTTATAGAGGAGTTTGTCAGACACGGAAGGGATCTGACATTTGCTGAGAAACTCACGGTGTCGGGCATTCTGCCTGGCACTCTGTCATTCCCTTTCAACCCTCACAATACTCTTGGATATGTACTATAGAAAGCTCCATTCTGTTGCTTAGCTAAAGTAAGTGACAGCTAGAAATTACCCCATATCTGTATGCCCCAGAACCTGTGCTTGTATCCTCCTGGGTCTGGCTGCTCCATCTTCCAGCTAGGGTATGCCTGTTTTCAGATGACTGTTCTGCAAGTGATGACTCCTGGGGCCAATGGGGAGGGGGCATCCCCAAGAGCCCTCTCTCTACCTACACACATGAAGGCAGGCTTCCTGGACTGTGAGCAGAAAAGGCAGATGTCTTCTGGGTGGAACTGGTGCTGGGGTCAGGTAAATATCCCAGCCCTACAAATGTCCTGCATCCTTCCCTCCTCCACCTCACAGTCCACATGAAGTCAGATCAATCCTGTGATGGGCCTTTTTCATTGTTTCTTTCCCTCAACTCTCTTATTTATTTAGCAGCATATACTTAGCAAGACATATTCTCTTAAACTGTAGAGGTCAACAAGTCCCTATTTAAAATCCAAATGCAAGCTGGCAAGGAATAGAAGATGCTCAGCTTAGGTATCAGAGTGAGGTGATATGGTATGGTAACATTGTTATAATGATGGAAATGAAGTCAAGACTCAAGAATCAGTCTAAAACTCATCTAGTGTACTGCAGCAGAATCTCCTGGTAGTGAGCAGGAGGGAAGTCTGCTTAGGAAATCCAGATTCCATATCCCTCTCCCAGACCCTCTGCATCTAAAGAAAGCTTAGGAAAACGTGGCAGCTTCTCCAGTAGTGGCAGAATTGGAACAGGGTAAAAGGACTGGTGAGATTATAACTGAGGACTAGAGGGGCAGAAAGAGAACCAATTCTTCAATACAGGGAGGACACTACTGCTTCAGGCCAGGTAGGCCAGAGAAGCAGACCCACAGTGAACATCATGGGAACAGGGTATTTGTTTTTGGAACCTGGCTTCACCCAATGTGCAAGAAGCAAGGAAATGAAGGTTAAGAAGTGGTTCACTTCCAGCTTGCCTCAGATCATGGTATAAATAGGCAGATGGGGACTTACAGAAAAATCCAGAAGGCCAATAATATGTCCAGCCAACAAAGTGGGGGCTGCAAAGGGGAGCTCATGGAGAGTTTTAGGAGAAGTTGGCACCTCTGTGGGCTACTGACCCCTCTGAGTCTGCAGAGGGTTTTGGTGGTGAGGTTAGGGAAGAAGAGTTGCATGCAAAGCTTAGAACTAGGAAGACACTGGGCACTGCTGCACCTGTCTGCGTCTATATCCAAGTGCAACGGCCTATGAGTTACGGCCGCTGCTTTACTCCTGTTCTCATTTATCTCCCAGGTTCTTTTTTTGGCCAACTCTAACTCAAAAGTACCCAGAGAAGGAGATTCTGGGAAACTGTCCCATCTTAACTGGTGTACAAATTTAAGCATAACCATTTGCAGGGACTCAAGAACAAGGAGAAGAATTGGATTTGCAAGATAGACTCATCCTGCAGCTCTGAATCTAGTGAGGGGCCAAATTTCTTTTGAAATTTTCTTTCAAATGAGTCTAAGGGGTGAAAGGAAATGGACCACATACAAAACATATACACACTCACAAAGACACACACTCATGCACACACATACACACCTGTACTATCTTTCTTGCCTCCTGATCATGAAACTGTAGCACTGCCATCCTGAAATGGGTCCCTGTCTTCTTTGTTCTCCTATCTTCAGATTTCAGGAATTCTATCAAGAATCTTCTGTTCCATCTGCTATATGGAAAACTTCTTGTTTCCTACAAAACACAATTTAAATCTCCTCCATGACCAGAGTTAGTAGCCAGCATTTTCTTCATCGATTAGCTTTTTCACCATTGTGACCAAAAGACCTGACAAGAACTATTTTAAGAAGGACAAGTTTACTTTAGGGATCACTATTTCAGAGGTCTCAGGCAATAGACAGCACACTCCATTCCTCGGGGCCTGAGGTGAAGCTGAACATCAGGGCAGAAGAATGTGGCAGGAGATAGCAACTCAGGACATCCGACCAGCAATCAGAGAGAGTTCCACTCACCTGGGACAAAATATATACCACCAAAACATGCCCCCAGGTACCCACCTCCTCCAGCCTCACCATTCCTGCCTACAGTTACCACCTAGTTAAACCCTATCAACAGATTAATGTCTTAATCAAGCCAAGATTGATAATCCAATCATTTCACCTAAACTCTCTTGCATTGTTTCACATATGAACTTTTGTGGGACAATTAATAACTAAACCATAGCACATCACTAATACACTTTAGATATATCACCATTATACCACAACATGCTGGTATATTTTCTTTCTTTATACAGTTGTTCCACCCACCCTTGGTTACCACTTTCTGAAAGAGGAATTTTGTTTTATTCATCTTTGTACATTTAGTACCCAAGATGGGATTGCAAATGCTGTTCAGTAAATATAAATGAATGGATCTTTTCCAGGCCATACCTCTTCTAGGATTATATACCTTTTAATTGCTTAATTTAATGTCATTCAATTAGTTGGATTTGGTGAAACTGAAGTCCTTGGAAGAGGCAGTAGAGGAGATGTTCAGGGACTGGAAGCTGTAATCAGACTTTCCACTCCACCTACTCTCTGGGTGGAAGCAGATGGAGCCACACATATAGACCAGGAAGAGGCAAACCCATCATTAAAATCTGCTTCTGCTCTATTTCCCATCCCCCACCCAAAAGGAAACCTCTCACTGGGTTCTTCATGAGGACTGTGTTTGGTTACCAGACAACTCCCACTCGTTGAAGGATGCGTAGGGGTTGGCAGGGAAATGCCACAAGAAATTTCCTAGCTTCACAAGGAAAGTGCCTCATCTGTGAACAGAGGCTCTAGTTTAGATCTTACAAGAGGCAAAGCCAGATTTTTTTAAGAGTACCCTCTAGTTAAAACAAAACAGAAAAACAAATAAACATTTTTTTAATCTTACACTAGATCAAACCTTAGGAATCCTAGAAACTAAGGTGGAAGTTAATTTTTATAATAACCTTATGAAAGCCCACACTTGAGAGAAAGCCAGAAAGATTAAATAACTTTTCCATCTCCAACCCTTTCTCATTCCTTCTTCAAAGAGTTATAGACAGAACAGTGTGCTTGCCTGATGTAGGATGCCCAGCTGTGAGCTTTTCTTTCAAACAGAATTAGACTTAACTTGCTTAGCAGAACAAAGAAAATAATTTTAAATGATTTTAAGGGACAAAATTCTTACATGAAATCTTTGGTTTTGTTGCCTTTCAGACATTAGTGAAATTTACTGTAAATCCAGAAACCATTTATGAAATAAAATAACCAAGAATAAAGTCTGGTATTTTGGGGAAGAATTAAAAAAATGTTAGCTTTTACACTTACTTCTTTCCTTTTTGTTTTTTTTTCAACTTTGGCGAAAATGTAATAAGTTGTATTGCACATGTAGATTTCTGACAAATGTTGTCCACATTAATATTAAAACTTCAGTTATTTTATATGTACATCAAGCTGTGCTTCTATCAAAACACTACTGGGGAATTGGAGCGACGGCTCATCAGTTACAGCACTTGCCTGGCATATGCAAGGACACTGGTTCGAACCCCAGCACCAACTATGTAACCAAGTGTCAGAGCAACAAAAGCCACATGAAAAACTAAATAAAATTGATTCTCTCTCTCACTGTCCCTCTCTCTCTTTTTTAAATATAAATTTCTTGAAACAAATGAAAATTGAAGAACAACATATCAAAATATATGGGATGCTTTATTTAGAGAAAGAGAGAGAGAGAATCAATTTCAATTAGTTTTTCATGTGGCTTTTGTTGCTCCGACACTTGGTTGCATAGGTGGTGCTGCGGTTCGAACCTGCATCCTTGAGCATGCCAGGCAAGTGCCATAACCACTGAGCAACTGCTCCAGTCCCCCGCTTTTTAAAAATAAAACAAAACAACAACAAAACACTACTGGGGGAGAAAGGTATGGGGCCATATGTTTTTAATTTCAGCCACACCAGGAGGGTGAGGCCAGAAGATCATTGGAGCCCCCAAGTTTAAAATCAGCAACATACTGAGACCCCATTTCAAAAGCAAAAACAAAAGGAAACCACTACTCAGGCAGAAGACCATCTTCAACTAAAAGTCCCTTAAATCAAATTCCCATAGGCAGAAGACCATCTTCAACTAAAAGTCCCTTAAATCAAATTCCCATTGGATTGTATCACCCCATAGGGTCTTCTTGTTCCTTTTATTCATTTTCACTTATACAATGTTTTGTGGTAGCTGTTGGTATAATGACTAATAATCCATGGTCCCAGGCCTTATTGATAAATATTAATAGACCTAACAAGAGAGATAAACTCCAAAAAAATAATGGATGGGGACTCTACCACACTACTTTTATCAATTTTATCAATGGACAGATCATCCAGATAAAAAATCAACAAAGAAACATCATATTTAAACAATACTATATGCCAAATGGGTCTAAAAGGCACTTACAGAACACTTCATCCAATGACTGCAGGACACATTCTTCTCATCAGCACATGGGAACATTTCCAGGATAGACCATATGTTGAAGCACAAAACACATGTCAACACATTTTTAGGAAATTGAAATCATACTTAGTATCTTCTTTGACCACAATGGAATAAAACCAGAAGTTAACAAGACAAATTTTAGAAATTGTACAAATACATGGAAATTAAACAACATGCTCTTGAATAACCAATGAGTCAATGAAGAAATCAAAATAGAAATTAAAAATGTCATCAAACAAATGAAAACTGAAACACAACAAACCAAAAACCTATGGGATATTTCAAAAGCAGCACAAAGAGAAAAATTTATAATAATAAGTGCCTACATCACAAAAGGGTCGGGGAGATTTCAAATAAACAGCCCAAAGATGAAACTCAAAGAACTAGAAAAGCAAAAGCAAACCAAGTCCCAAATTAGTACAAGGAAATAAATTACAAAGATCAAAGCAGATGAAATGGAGATTAAGATAAAACAAAATCAAAATATAAAGGATCAATAAAATGAAGAGCTGGTTTCTGAAAAAGATAAAGTAAATCAAGAAATCTTTAGCTATGTTAACATGCTAACCAAGAAAAAATGGGGAAAAACCAAAATAGATAGAAACACAGATAAAAAATGAGATATCACAATTTGATGCCACAGAAATGCAAAGGATCATTAGAAACAACTATGTGCCAAAAGACAAGAAAACCTAAAAGGGATGACAGATTTCTAAACACATACACCCCACCAAAAATAATCCATGAGGATGCAGGAAACCTGAACAGACCAATAATTAGTAAGAAGACTGAATTAACAGAAAAAGCTCTTGTCAAGAAAAGCCCAGAATAAGATAGCTTGAGAGGTGAATTTTACCAAATTCTCAAAGAAGAGCTATACCAATTGTTCTCAAACTATTCTATACAATTGGAGAGGAAACCTTCCGAACTCATGCTAGTCTAGCATTATCCTAATACGAAAATCAGACAAGGGTGCACACAAACACACGGAATCGATAGACCATCCTAAAGAACCTAGATGGAAAATTCTCAACAAAGTACTAGCAAACCAAATCATAGAGTGAAGAATAAAAACCATACTGTCATTTCAACAGATACAGAAAAAGCACTGGGTAAAATTTGACATCCCTTCATAAGAAAAACCCTCAACAAATGAGGTATAATTAGGTATAGAAGAAAATAAGCTGCACACAAGAAAGGCTATATGTACATGACAAAGTCACCGCCAACATTACACTGAATGGGGAAAAGCTGAAGGAAATAGTTTCCTTTTAAATCAGGAAGCAGACAAGGATGCCTGTGTTCATGAGTATCATTCTTCATTGTAGTAAAAGTCTTAGCTAGAGAAATAAGCAGTACAAAGACATTCAAATGAGAAAGGAGACAATCAGATTATCCTTGTTTGCAGACAGCATGATTTTATATACAGAAAAAGCTAAAGCCTCCACTTAAAACCTGTTTTAGCTAGGCATGGTGGCATACCTCAGGAGTTTGAGGCAGGAGAATCACAAGTTCTAAGCCAGCCTCAGCAATTTAATGAGGCCCTAAGCAACTTAGGAAGACCCTCTTTCAAAACCAAAAGGACTAGGATGTGGCTCATTGGTTAAGCACCCCTGAGTTTAATCCCTGATACCAAAAATAAAAATAAATAAAAAGTAAAAACCATTAGATCTGATAAATTCAGTAAATTTCAATAAACAAAATCAACAAAAATTAATAATATTTTATACCCCCATAATAAAATTGCTGAGAAAGAAATTAAACAATCCCATTTATAATAGTCACACAAAAAATCTAAAAATAAAATTAACCAAGGAAGCAAATTATCTCTAAAATAAAAATAATGGACATTGATTAAAGAAATAGAAATGAAAGAGTAAACAGGTTTAGTGGTACACACCTGAAAACCAGCTACCCAGGTGTTGGAGGCAGGAAGATTGCAGGTTGAAGGACAGCCTGGACAACTTAGTGAGATCCTATCTCAAAATTAAAAAGGGGACCTTAAGGATAGCCCAAACTGATTTACAAATTCAATGTAATCTCCACCAAATTGCCAATGGCATTCTTTACAGAAACAGGGAGAAAAAAGGCTAAAATTCAGAACCCTCCCCCCCACACACACACTACATAACTAAAGAAATCTTGAGCAAAACCAGTAAAGCTGGGGGCAGTGCAATGGCTTATCTCAAAATATACTGCAAAGCTCTAGCAACCCAAATAATATGGCACTGGCATAAAAATAGACACACAGATCAATAGAACAGAATAAAGCCCCAGAATTAAATCCATGCATCTAGAATCAACTGATCTTTGCAAAGATTCCAAAAACTACATTGGAGAAAGGACAGTCTCTTCAATAAGTGGTGCTGAGAAAACTGGATAGACATATGCAAAATAATAGAACTATAGTCATATCTCTTACCTTATACTAAATTCAACTCAAAATGGATCACAGACCTAAATGTAGAGCCTCAAACTGTGAAACACTAAAACAAAACAGGGGAAACACTTCAAGACATCATTGTGGGTAATGATTTTTTGACCAAGATCCCAAAGTCATGGGTAGCAAAAGTAAAATTAAATAAATGGAATTATTTCAAAGTGTATGGTTTAGATACGAGGAATCCCCAAAAGCTCATGCATGAGACAATGCAAGAATCTTTAAAGGTGAAATGATCATGCCATGAGAACCTTAACTTAATCAGTGCATTCATCTACTTGAATGGATTAAATGGATGGTAACTCTAGGCAGGTAGGGTATAACTGGGGAAGTGCCTTTGGGATTTATGTTTTCTCACTCGTGAACAGAGCTCTCTCTGCTTCCTGGTGCCATGTCCTAAGCTGCTTTCCTCCTCCACACCCTTCTGCCCTGGTGTTCGGTCTCTCCTAATGTCCAAAGCAATGGAGTTGGCTGTCTATAGACTAAGACCTCTGAAACCGTGAGCCCCAAATAAATTTCCTCCTCTAATTGTTCTTGTCAACTTTTTTGGTTATCGCAGAAAGAAAGAAAGAAAAAAGAAACAAAGAAGAAAGAAAGAAAGAAAGACTCTTTAAAACACAAAGTTAGAAGTGTCCACTCAATGAATGAAACATTCAACAGAGCTGAGATAACTTGCATAATAGAAGAAAATATTTACTAGTCACTCATTTTGTAAGGTATTAAAACAAAGAATATTCAAGAAATTCAAAATACTCCACAGCTAAAACAAACAAATAATCCAATTGAAAACAGGCAAATTATCTAAATATGTATTTCTCAAAAGAAGATATTCAAGTGGACAATAGCAAGTATTAAAAAATGTTCAACATGCTGAATTGTAAGGAAATTACAAATTAAAACTACAATGAGATATCATCTCAGCCTAGTTAGAATAACTATAATGAAAAATACAAAAAGAATTTTTTGGCAAGAACATGGAGAAAAGTGGACTCTCATACACTATTGGTGGGAATGTAACTAATTATATTCAGTATAGAAAATAATATGGAGTTTCCTCAAGTACCTAGGAATAGCACTACCATACGATCCAGTGATCCCACTATTAGATTATATATACAAAGAAAATAAACTCAGTGTATTAAAGAGACACCTACATTCCCATGTTTATTGCAGCACTATTCACAATAGGAAAGATATGGATTTAACCTAAGTACCCATCAGTGCATGAATAAAAGAAACTGAGGTGTATGTAAATAGCATTATAAAATATTATGCAGCTATAAAAAGGAATGAGATACTGTCATTTGCGGAAATATGGAGGGTCAGTTATAGAAAGACAAATATTGAATATTCTCACTCATATGTAAACTAAAAATTTTATTTCACAGAAGTAGAGAGAGTAGTGGTCACTAGAAGTTTTAAAGAAGGTGGGGGCTGGAGCAGTGGCTCGGCAGTTATGGTGCTTGCCTGGCATGTGCAAGTATGCAGGTTCAAACCCCAGTACCACATACCCAATGAAGTCTTGGAGTAACAAAAGGCACATGAAAAACAAAATAAAATAGAAGAGGAGGAATGGGGAGGTGAAGTTTGGATGAAGTGTATGCTGTTTGTCGTCTTTTCTTCGCTGCAACCAAAATACCTGACAAAAACAACTTAGAGGAAGAATATTTTATATTGGCTCATGGTTTCAGATGTTCAGTCATGGCTGGCCAGCTCCAAGGCAGAAACATCACATCAAAGAGCACTGAGGAGGAAAGAGAAAGCAGCTCAGTTCCTAGCAGCTGGGGATCAGAGAGAAAGAAAGAAAAGGTGGGGGAAAGAAGCTGGGGAGAAGACAACCCTGGGCACACCTCCAGTGATCTACTTTCTCCAACATTTCTCACTTCCCAGTGAGAAATGTAATGGATTCAGTTATGAAATGGATTAGTCCACTGATGAACTCGGACCCTCTACAATCCAATCATTGCCTAAAAGACCCACCTCTGAACCTTGCTGCACTGGGGACCATGCTTACAACACATGATCTTTGGAAGGCATTCCAGATCCAAACACTAGCAGGTACCAAAATACAGTTACACAGGAGGAATAAATACTGATGCTCTACAACATAGGGTGACTATAGCTCACACAATGTATGCTTTATACAAAGCTAAAAGAGTTGAAGGTTCCTAACACAAGGAAATGAGAAATGTTTAGAAATGTTGAACAAGATAGAAATGCTAATTGCTCTGATTTTATCTTATCCATCATATACATGTATCAAATTATCACATTGTTGCCCATATATTTTATATATATATATAATTAGTATAAATTTTAAAGTAGATCGTGATGCTTCAAAAAATGGTGACAATGTCCCTAGTTGATACCTCCCAATATTTTAGCTACGTTTTGATAGCTTCCACATGTCTGTATAGCCCAGACCTCTCTGCTGAGCTCTGATAAGTTTCATCCTGTGAATTATTATTATGGTTGGGATGAAAGGTATCTCCCAAAAAGCTCAATATGTGATACAATGCAAAGGCTTAGGTAAAATGATTGGTTATAGGAGCGTTAACCCAATCAGTGAGCTAATCCCTTTCAAGGCAGATAAGGTGTGGTAGGAGAAGGTGAGTCATTGGGGGCATGCCTTTAAGTATATATTCTGTATATGAGCTGGAGTGTCATTCTTTCTATGCTCCCTGGATTAATGCCTTCCTCCATGATGTCCATTCTCACCTTGAGCCCTGAGGAATGGGACTGGCCTTACATGGACTAAGACCTCTGAAACCATGAGAGCCCCCAAATAAACTTTTCATCCTAAAATTGTACTTGTCAGGTCATTGGGTCACAGCAATGAAAAACCTGACTAAAACATCTATATTTGAAATTCACAGGATGAAATAACATTTTTCTTCACAAAATTTGCTCTTCCTCTTACATCACCATTCTTAAACAATTGTACTATGACCTACCTGGTTCACTGCCAAGGTGGGAAGTAAGAAAGAAAGAAAAAAAGAAAGCAAGCAATTTTAGTTCACTTGTTGAAAAACTGATCAAGAGAGTTATAAAACACATTTTAAAGACTATTAGGGAAGTTTTCACCTGGACTGGATGCTAAATTACACCTAGAAATTGGTATCTGAGTGATGAGAGTATGGGAATAATGTAAGAGATTTTTCTTTTTCTTAGAAGATACAGGTTGAGTATTTAGGGATGAAGTGCATCGATGTGTTTAACCTACTCTCAAATGACTCAGGAAAAAACATAAACACACACACACACACACATATATGCTTACATACAAACACACATAAACATGCATATATTCATACTCTCATACACATATATGAATGAATTTTTGAAATGTCAAATTATTAAGGACTATTGATTCTTGGTGGCAAATATTCAAGTGTTCATTATAGTACTATATCAACTTTTTCTGTAAGCTTTGCAGAATAAAATTTGAAATATATAATAAAATATGAAACTACAAAGCGAACAGAAATGTTTGAAATGAACGCATGTGCTGTGTTTGGAATGTGTCCTCAGAAGATGGGGAATTTTTTTCTCATTATAGGCATTACATATTTAATTATTAGACATTATATTTTCAATCAAAAAGCTAAAGATCAGCTTTGTATTTCGGAGCCACATTATTCAATCATATTGACCTAGTCTGATCTAAATCCTAACTATTTTCTCTTACATATGCTTTTCTATAATGATACGGACCTCTGCCTACACAAGGACGGGATTGGGACTGTAGCCTTATCAGGATTTCACAGGAATTGTTTAACTATACTTCCCAACTTTGTGTTATATACATTTTTAATATTTGTAACTTGTTTTCATCAAATAAGTGAGTCACATCAGAGGAAGAGGGTCAGGTTGAAAGATGTAGGCTTTGCCATTGTCAGAGAAACTTCACTAAGAGACTATCCTTTGATTCTGATTAAAAATACTTATTTGTGGGGCTGGAGTGGTGGCTCAGTGGTTGCAGTGCTTAGATGGCATGTGCAAGCATGTGAGTTCAAACCCCAGTACCACATACACGATGAAGTCTTGGAGCAACGAAAGCCAAATGAAAAACTAAATAAAATTATTTCTCTCTTTCTCTCTCTCTCTCACTGTACCTCTCTATAAAAACAAACAAACAAACAACAACAACAACAACAAAAACCTATTTGTAACCATGCTACCCAGCAACCACTTGGGAACCCTGGCTTTTGGTCCCAGGTAGGTTCTCCCAGGATACCTACTCCCAAGATCCCACCTGGAGCCAAGTTGACCCACTTAGCAGCTGCTCAGGAACCAACGGGCATTGAGAAAAACCACCCCCCAGAATCCCTGCCTGGAGCCAAGTCAACAAGCCCAGGAGCTATTCGTGACCCAAGGCTTTTAGTCTAAGGCCAATGGGGCTCCGAGGACACCCATCCTAAGGACTCCATCCAGAGCTGAGTTAACCAATCCATCAGCCGCTCACGCCCCTGGGTACATTCAGGACACCCATCCCCAAGGACCCTGCCTGCAGTGGAGCTGATCCACCTAGCAGCCTCATAGGTACCCAGGGAAAATCAATGCAGAGAAAATGAGGATTCAAACTAGAAAAGGTTCACCTTAAACCTACAACTCCCCTACCAAGGAGCCCACTGACAGGGAACGGGATGAAAAACCGAAAAAAAATTATCAATGATCTGATTACGAAAAGGAACATTGAATTAATAGAAGATTTAATGAAGGGACTGAGTGAGAAAACTCAAGAGATGAAAACTCTAATCAAAGAAATAGACATAATGAAAAAGGAAGCAACAGAGGTACAATCTTCAGTCAATCACATCAGAGGAACGATGGAAGGATTTAACAATAGGCTAATTTCTACAGAAAACAAAACACCTCAGCTTCAAGAAACAACTTCCAACAATGAGGATAGGCTGAGTAAACTTGAGTGCACAGATTACACGGAAGAAAAAAAAAATTCACACAGTATGAGCACAATTTTCGAAATGACTGTGATGAAATCAGAAGAAACAATACAAGAGTAATTGGGATACAAGAAGAAATCAAAACATAAATGAATTGCATAAAAGAATATTCTTTTTTATTACGAGAGGACAGTGAGAGACAGAGAGAGACAGAATCAATTTTTATTGAGTTTTTCACATGGCTTTCATTGCTCTGAAAGCTGTATATGTGGGTGCTGGAGTCTGAACTCAAGTACCCGCTCATGCTGGGCAACTGCTGTAACCGCCAAGCCACCACTCCAGCCCCATAAAGAATATTCTTAACAAAATAGTTAAAGAAAAAATTTCCCAATTAGAATAGAGTCAGATCTGCTCATCTAGGAAGTGTTTAGGACACCCAATAGGCCTAGTTAAATGAAAAGCTCACTGAGACACATCATATTAAAAATATACAGCAGAGAAATTAAGAAAAAATATCGAAAGCTGCAAGAGAGAAATGCCAAATCACATTCAGAGGCAAACCAATAAGAATCACCTGTGACTTTTCAGCTGAGACCCTAGGAGCAAGAAGATCATGGAAGGACATCTTTCAATCTCTGAATGAACACAGTCTACAACCAAGAATACTATATCCAGAAAAACTCAGCTTCAATTTTGAAAAGGAACAGAACATTTTACGAAAAGATCAAACTTACAGCAATCATGAACAGAAAACCAACATTACAAAGAATTCTCAAAGATAAACTACAGATTGGAGAATAATCAACAAAACCCTCAAAAAGAGGAAATTCAATAAAAGTACATGCTATAAAAGGACAACCAACACAGCACAGAACTCACTATAAAACATGATGACTATGAGCCACAACCAAATAACTATCCTAACACTGAATGTGAAAATGTGAATAGTCTCAATGCATCAATTAAAAGAAACTGATTAGCAGATTGAATAAAAAAAAAAACACCTCACAATTTGCTGCATATAGGAGACCCACCTTACAGTCAAAGACATCCACAGATAGAAGGTGAAAAGATGGGAAAAAAATCTACCAGGCTTACAGCTCAAGAAAGCAAGCTGGTGTTGCAATCCTTATATCTGACAAAGTAGATTACAACCATAAACTAATTAGAGGAGATAAAGAAGGCCACTACATCATAGTAAAGGGAACAACCATACATTAGGAAGATATAACCAAAGTAAATCTTTATGCTCCAAATGTGAATACTTCCTATATGTGGAAAATATACTCCAGGAAATAAAATCACTTATGGACACCAATACAATAATACTGAGAGATTAATACTCCTCTATCACAAATAGTCAGATCATCAAGGCAAAAAAACAAAAGATATTTCCGGCCTAAACAACTCCATAAATCAAACAGACTTAATAGTCATTTGTAGAATATTCCACCCCAATTTGACTGAGTTTACCTTCTTCTTAGCAGTGCATGGTTCCTTCTCCAAAATAGATCAGATTCTAGTTCACAAAGTAAATCTCAGCAAACACAAAAAGTAAAAATTATTCCATGTATCCTATTAGACAACGATGCCATGATTCTAGCAATTAGCAGCAAAAATAATAACAGAAAACACACATGTACATGGAGAATTAACAATACCCTATGAAATGAAGAGTGGATTCAAGAAGACATGAGAACAGAAATTAAGAAATTCCTGGAAGCAAATGAGAATGAAGATACCACATAGAAACCTCTGGGACATCATGAAAGCATTTTTAAGGGGAAAATTCATAGCATTGAGTGTCTACATTAAAAATCAGGAGAGATCATGAAAAAATAAGTTTATTTTCCACCTCAAATCCCTTCAAAAGGAATAAACTAATCTTAAACCCAGCAAAATGCAGGAAATAATCAAGATCAGAGCTGAAATCAACAAAATTGAGAACAAAAAACAATAAAAAGAATCAATGAAATAAAGATTTGGTTCTTTGAAAAACTAAATAAAATTGACAGATCCCTAGCCAATCTCACTAAAAAAAAAAAAAGGAAAGAATTGAAGCAAATCAACAAAATCACCAATGAAAAGGGAATGATTACCACTGACCCCACAGAAATCCAATGGATTATCAGAACATATTTTGAAAAACTATAATCCTCTAAATTAAATAATCTAGAAGATATGGACAAAGTCCTAGACACATACAACATCCCCAAGTTGATTCAGGAAGATACTGAAAGCCTAAACAGCCCAACAGCAGGCACCAAAATCCATGTAGCAAATGAAATATTTCAAAGAAGAAAAGCCCAAGACCTGATAGATTCCCCA
This sequence comes from Aplodontia rufa, assembly GCA_004027875.1. Lineage (NCBI taxonomy): Eukaryota > Metazoa > Chordata > Mammalia > Rodentia > Aplodontiidae > Aplodontia > Aplodontia rufa. Next base: position 36,452 of record PVKS010001497.1, read on the forward strand.
CTGAATTTTTTCACAACTATAAGGAGGTGCTAACACCTCTCCTTATTAAGCTATTCCAAGAAATTGAACAGAAGGGAACTCTCTCAAATACTTTTTATGAGGCAACCATAAGTCTGATTCCAAAACCCAACAAAGACACATTAAAAAAAGAAAACTACAGATGAATATCCCTGATGAACATCAACACAAAAATCATTAATAGGGTTCTAGCAAACCACATTCAAAAACACATGAAGATAATTCATCATAATCAAACAGGCTTCATTCCAGGGATACCAGGCTGGTTCAACAACTGCAAATCAATAAATGTGATTCATCACTTAAACAGAATTAAGAACAAAGAACATATGATCATCTCAATAGATGTAGAAAAGAACGTCTATAAAATCTAGCATACACATAAGCTGGATTAAACCATACCTATGAAGGTTGGGGAAGAAGGGAGGGGGGCATGGGAGAGAGGGATGGATAAGAGGGGTCATCAATACAATGGGGAATATTCAACTCCCATAAGAAGCCTAGCTATACACAGAAAGGCAGAGAACCTCAGAAATGTCAACAATTATTATACATGTATATGTTCAATTCAAACTACAGTATGGTGGGATTATAGAAGAGACACAAGTTCAGGGAATGGAAGAATGGGGGTAGATCCTGGTCTAGGATCAACCTAAACTTACTATCTCACTATGTCAATATCCATGTAAGCATGATTATGTAACAATAATTTCCTCTAATATGTAAGTCTATGTTGAACTAATAAAAAAAATCTAGCTCACATTTATGATCAAAACTTTGGAGAAGATTTGGATCAAAGGAACATAACTATGTAAAGGTCATATATGACAAACCCACAGCTAGTATAATATTAAACAGAGAAAAGCTGAAAGAATTTCCATTAAACTTGGGAACAAGTCAAGGCTGCCCACTCTCACCACTGATATTCAATATAGTCCTTGAGAACCTAGCTGGAGCAATCAGGCAAGAGAGGAAAATAAAGGGATAAGAATAAGAAGAGAGGAAGTCAAATTATCCCTTTTTTGTTGATGACATGATCCTATATCTGGAAGATCCAAAAAACTCCACCAGAAAACAGCTTGAGCTTATAAACAAATTTAGCATAGAGGCAGGTTACAGGATTAACACCCATAAATCAATAGCTTTCCTTTTACACTAACAATACGAGGGCAGAAGAAGAAATCAAGAAATTGCTCCCATTCACAGTATCCTCAAAAAGAATAAAATACTTAGGAATTAATCTAACAAGGAGAAGTAAAAAAAAAAAAAAACCTCTGGTACAAAAATTATTGAACACTGAAGAAAGATATTGAAGACCTGAACAGATGGAAAGATATTCCAAGTTCTTCATTAGGCAGAATTAATATAATTAAAATGGCCATTCTACCAAAAGCACTACACAGATTCAATGCAATCCCCATCAAGATCCCAATGTCATTCTTTATAGATATTGAAAAAGCAATTCTCAAATTCATTTGGAACAACAAGAAACACAGAATAGCCAAAAACATTACTAAGCAAGAAACACAAAAACAGGTGGTTTTGCAGCTCCAGATCTAAAACTATACTATAGAGCTGTAGTAACAAAAACAGCGTGCTACTGGTATCAAAATACACATGAAGACCAATGAAATAGAATAGAAGACTCTGAGACAAACCCGAAAATCTTTATAAACATCTGATCTTTGACAAAGTGGGTCAAAATATAAGATGGAGGAAAGGCACCCTATTCAACAAATGGAGCTCGACAAACTGGAAAGCCATTTTCAGAAAGTTGAAGTTAGATTCTTACCTCTTGCCTTGCATAGAAGTCAAATCAAAATGGATCAAGGAACTAGGAATTAAACCAGCTACTATACGACTGCTAGAAGAAAAATTAGGAGCAATGCTACACTATATAGAAGTTGGCATCAACTTTCTCAGCAAGATTCCCGAAGTGAAAGAATTAAAGTCAATAATAATGAGTGGATGCCATTAAACCACATTTTTTTTGTTCAGCCAAGGAACTGGTCAAAACAGTCAAGAGAGAACCTGCAGAATGGGAGATAATCATGACCTTCTCATTCTACCAACAGGGGACTAATATTCAAAATTTACAAATAATTCAAAACCTTAATGTCAAAAACACAAACAATCCAATCAATAAATAGGCTAGAGAGCTAAACAGAAACTTCTCAACAGAGGAAACAGAGCAAGCCAATGAATACAGGAGAAAGCGCTCTAAATCACTAGTAATCAAAGAAATGCAAATCAAAACTACTTAAGATTTCACCTCACTCCAGTTAGATTGGCAAAGATGAAGAATGCAAACAGTAACAAATGCTGGAGGGGCTGTGGGGAGATAGGTACACTAGCACACTATTGTTGGTACAGTCACTCTGGAAGCAGTGTGGAAACTCCTCAAAAATTTAGGGATGTATTCATCATACAACACAGCTATCCCTCTTCTGGATATTCTCCCAGAAGAGCTTCAATCAGCACATTACAGTGACACAGCAAAATCAATGTTCATAGCAGCTCAAATTATAATAGCTAAACTATGGAATCAAACCAGATGTCCCTCACTGGATGAATGGATCCAAAAGCTCTGGATGTCCCTCACTGGATGAATGGATCCAAAAGCTCTGGTATATATATATACAATGGAGTTCTACTCTCCTGTTAGAAAAAATGGTATTATGGCCTTTGAAAGTGAATGGATGGCAATGGAAGAAATCATGCTGAGTGAATTAGCCAAACCCAGAGAATCAAGGGTCGAATGTTTTCCCTCATTTGAGGACGTTAGTACAAAACCCAGGCTTGGGTGAAAGGTAGTCAAGCTCTTGTACTAAGCTACCAAAGGCATAGCAACAATTAATCTAGGGGAATTATAGCTATGTAGGGGGGAAAAGGAGAAGCAGTGCGGGGGGGGGGAGAAGATAAGGAGGAATCTAGGGAGATAGTCAACAATGTAACATAGTCTTTACTCCCCCTAAGAAGTCAAATAATACTTAGGTGATAATTTAATTCTGGAAAATTCATACACACACACATATATATATATGTATATATACATACATAATATATATATATATACACATATGGACATTTATAACTATTATAGAGTGGATATATAGAAGACTCAAGAGACTGGGTTATGGTCAATGTGGGGGTGACTCTGGATTAGGATCAAATGCATATCCTATTGCTACTTTATATGCATTTATGTTTGTACAACAACTCAACTTCTTAATTTAAAAAATTTTAAAAAAGAAGAAGCAGTCACAGTATGGACCCTTATGAGATTCAGAGACCTGGGACAATAGCATAGTAAGAGCACACATAGTAAGTGCAGCAAAATTCCTTAGCATTTGCCTCCACTTTGGGAAAAGGGTAGTCTACCCTTTGCAGGGCTAAGGATGAAAGAGAAAGTGCCAGCAAACTCTTATCAGTGCACATGCTGGCAATCCTAGTTACCAGATAGTCCCACAGTCCTCACAGGCTTATAGACCACTTAGACGAGTAACTTGAAATCTATATAGTAGCCTTGCTTTGAAAAAAATCAAACCCCTATGACACTGTAGTCCAGAACCATCTTGAGAAGTAATCTACTGTCTGAATTTAGACTGCTCTTTGGGTGAGAAACTCCTACATATTCACATCTCTGGGACCCCATAGAGAGGCCACAGCACTGACTTGTGTCTGTCTCATAAACTCATCCAGGCCCAGCAGAGAGATTCCAACCCAAGCCCACTGGGTGCCTTCCACTGTAGGAGACAGATATTATGACACAGAGGAAATAAAGGAAAAAGGAAATCAAAATTGTCTTTTGAGACAGGGGCATGGCCAGCCACATGGGCATTCATGCCAATGCCAGGACTGAAGGTACATGACCACACAGTTACCACCATTCCTCCCCACTATGCAATGCTTGGGTGCAAGTTACTAATAGGTCAGGGAGGCCAAACTGTGGTTTCTGTTGCTTCCTGCCCACAGAGCCTCAAGAAACTCTGGTGCTCCTGCTGTCACCCTGCCCTAACAGGACCACAGACTTGGTGCTGAAATTCTCATCATCACTTTTCCCTATGCAGCTTCTGGCCCAGAAGAGTGATTTATGATGCTCTCTACTGCTGGCATCACCAAGCCAGAGTCCCATGTTGTCAGCATCAACAGGGCCTAAGGAAAACCCCACTACCTGTTAGAGGACTCCAGTTCCTTTGAAGGAGCAGACACACAATGAACACCCAGAATTTAAAAGAATGATTATAAGTAGCTCAATGAGATCTGAGAGGATACAAGTAAACAGTAAAATGAAATTAGGAAGACTAGGAGGATATGAATAAGAAATTCAACAAAGAGGGAAATTTTGAAAGAGAACCAAACAGAAATCTTGGAAATGAAGAGCTCAATAAGTCAAAAAAAAAAAGAACACACAAAATAATAGAGCAGAAAAATCTCTGAACTTAGAGACAGATTTTTTAAAATGTTCCAGTGAAACAAAAAAGAAAAAAAACAGAAGAGAATGCAGAAAGCATTCAGGATATCTTGGTCACCATTAAATGAACAAACATCTACATTTCTTGGAGTACCTGAAGGTAAAGAGAAAAGAGTTAAGGTCACAGAAAACCTATTCAATGAAATAATAGCAGAAAAATTTCCTAATCTTGGAAAAGATACAAGCATCCACACAAAGAAGGTTTATCTGACCTCAAATAGACATGACAAGGAAAGATCTTCACCATGCCGTATTATAGTCAAACTGCCAAACGCACAAGAAAAAGAAAGAATTTAAAAATCTGTGAGAAAAAAGCACCATGTCACACATAAGGGTACCCCAATTTGGATCTTTTTCAAAATTATGAGACTTGTTTTATAGATCATATCTATTTGGATGAAAATTTCTCATGTACTTGAAAATAACTTGTACTCAGTAGTTACTGAATATCATTTTTATATATGCCAATTTGGTTAAAACAGTTAATTCCGTTGCTGGAGTCTTTTATATTCTTACTAAATTTTTTTGTACTTATTCTACCAAATAATTGACAGCAGGATGCATTTGAAAATGAGTCTTTTTTTTTTTTTGTACCAGGAATTGAACCCAACAGCACTTAACCATTGAGACATATCCCCAGCCCTTTTTATTTTTTATTTTGAGACAGGGTCTTCCTAAATTAGCTAAGGCTGCAAGAAGTCCTCTTACCTCAGCCTCCAAGCCACTGGGTTACAGGTGTGTGCCAAAGGGCCTGGAGCAATCTTTATTCTTGTAACACATATTTACTGTTCCACTTTTGTCAACTTTCCCATCAAATATTTTGGAATTCTATTATTGTTGTATACCATTTATGCTCAACTGATATTTTTATTATGACCCAATTAAAGAATAACCGGTTAAAAAAAAAAAGAAACCTATTTGTGCTGGGTGTGGTAGCATATGCCCATAATCCCAGCAGTTCAAGAGGCTGAGGCAGGAGGATCAAGAGTTCAAAGCCAGCCTCAACAACATTCTGAGGCCCTAAGCAATTTAATGAGACGCTGCCTCAAAATAAAAAATAAAAAGGGACTCAGTGGGCTATGTGCCCCTAGGTTTCAATCCCTGGTACGAAATAAATAAATAAAATAAAAATATCTATTTGTGCCAGGAATGTAGCTTGATGGTAGAGCACTTATTTACCATGTGCAAGGCTCTAGATTTCATTGTCAGTAGCAAAACAAAGCAAAAACAAAAATAATACATAAGTGTATTTCTGCCTAATGCATCTCTGCAGCTTGCCCAAAGAACTTTTCACTGTTTTATTTATTTAATTTTTTGAGAATTGCAGTGATTCTGCTCATTTTCATTTCATAATACCAATTAGGATTTCTAGGATTTTTCAAGATCACCCACAGGAATTCAAATATTGCCATTTATGAGGTCTATCAGTCCCCTGGGATCTTTCAGAAGACTTGGATGAACTTAGAGCACTTACATCAGAGGTCACAAACTTGAGTGCTGCAGGAGCCAAGTAGGAGGCAGGGAGCCGGAGGGAGGCCCTGAGGAATTGGGAATGCCCATCTGGAACTAATGGCACACCCTCAAACTTTACCATCCAGGAATAGGGCCCAACATTGCCAAATCATCTAATATTGCAGGAATTCCATCCAGTGTTTTTGAGAAAAAAATATGTGGATTTTTAAATTATGGTTTCTACCTTAAATTTGAGATTCCATGCAGGTTCAACAAAGCCATCAATGAGACATATGCCAAGAGCAGCTCCTTTAGAATTTCCCCCTGACCCTCACACACTCCCACTGGGCTTCATTTTTCCTGTTAGTGCTAGTACATTCCTCTTGACGTAGGGCCAGAGTTGTTTGGGTATTGTTGTTGTCATTGGTTTTTCTTTGTCTGTTTTTGCCATCAGTCATCATTGTACTATAAGCGACAAATCTAGTGTATCCTGTTCTCTCTAAGCTCCCTTTGTGGCTGTTAGGAATTTCTATAACCTTTGGTGCACATTGGGCCTTAGTCTTCCTGACTCTGTCATTACAAACTCACAGTTCTTTCATATTCCCCATAGAATATGATGCCACTTTTCAATGTTTTATTCATGTGCCATTTAAATATGAGCTCACCAGAGAGTTCCTGGGGTTGCCTTGCTATTTTCTTTCATTTTGTGCCCTGTCCATGACCTTTTAAGTGATTCTGACTCAAGCACAAACCAGCAAGTAGTCAGTAGGTGGCAACATTCCAGGCAGCACCTCAGGACCAGCCCCTGCACCCACCACATTTTTGGTTCTTTCTGGCTTCTGCTTGTTTCTGTTTCCACCTGACTGAGCTCCATCCCTAGACCCTGATGATGTGTCTGAGCCTTCTTTAAAATGTCATATTTGGAACTAGGCTTAATCTGATAGCCCCAGTCTTGGCTTATTTATTTAGCACTGCACTCAAAGCCTTAGGAATTAACTTCATGCCCTCTTCCGGTTCCCAGAAAAAAAGTCTAACTCCCTCCCAACTTCTACCTGGCAAGACAAAACCCATCTCTCTCTCTCTCTCTCTTTGTACCAGGGATTGAACCCAGGGGTGCTTAATCACCCAGCCATGTCTCCAGCCCCTTTTTAAATTTTTTTTTTTTTGAAACACAGTCTTGCTAAGTTGCTTAAAGCCTTGCTAAGTCATTGAGACTGGCTTTGAATGTGATATTCCTGCCTCACCTCCCGAGCCTCTGGAATTACAGGTGTGCATCACCATGCCCAGCTTCTACAATTAGACTTTTAAGGTCTTGACTCTCTGCAGTTGGATGAGCACAGGCAGATCAAGATTGATGCTCTCTTCCTTCTCAGAACATTTGTACATTCAATTCATTCTACTTTGGGTTGCTGTATGCCAGGAATTCTGGGGACATAGCAATAAAAATTGTCAAGAAAGTAAAAACCCCTAGTTTAATAGTTTATTTTCAATTTAAAAGCAATTATAAAAATAAGATGACAAATGAGTGAATAAAATAGAGTATATTTGTTGGCGACAAGTGCTATGATGAAAAAATAAAGCAAGAAGGCTAGAAAGGTGGCTCAGTGGTAGAGTACTTGCCTGGCACACACAAGGGCACAGATTAGATCCCTAGTACCACATACATAACTAAGTGGGGGAAAAACAAAAAACGGATGAAAACAAAATTAAGAAAAAATTCAATCTCGAATATCTCTCTCAAAAAAAAAAAAAAAAGTAAGGCAGGGAATGGAGTCAGGAAGGGTTACAGAGAAGGTGGCATCTGAATGAAGGCCCAGAGGCAGTAAAGGAGTGAGCATGCTCTCATTTATGGAGGAAATTAGAGTGAGGGAGAAATAGGTGTCAAGGATAAGCAGTTGAGCTTACCTGGCATACTCATGGCACATCAATGGGGAGAAAAAGAGGAGACAATGTCAATAGTCAAGGACATGCTGAAGGGGAGGAACTTATGGGCCGTCAACATGGCTTCAACATGGCATGAAGTAACGCCATCAGAGAATTTTTCATGGCCAAGAATCATGTTAAAACTTAATTTTTGAACAGGTCCACTCTGGATGTCAAGTACAGAGGCAACCAAATGTGAACAGAAGTGAGAGGGGGGCAACAGTCCTACCCAATCTGTGGGATCCTTCTACCTGTCTTCTGTCACAAAGGGAGTGGTGCAGATGCTCAAGTCCCATCTTACCAGGTGGTCTCCTACCAATCACATTTGGAATTTCAAGCCAAGTTCCTTTCTGGCCTCTGAGCTTAAAGTTCCTGATGCTGGACAAAGCTACAAGCAGGATCTACTGAAGGGAGGTCTCCTTGGTTAGAAAAGAGAGAAAGAATCAACATTTGAACATCTATTCTATTCTATGGTAACTTAGGCAAGATCCAGACACTTGACATGTTATTTGATTTGATTGTTGCAACAACCTATGAAACCCTCCCTAAAGGTTGACAATTCAGGACAAATTTTGGTATATAAATACCACCCCTTACTCGTCTTCCCCTCCTGGAGTCTCACTGATCTGAAACAAAACACAGCAAAGTATTGACTTGATTAGGAAAGTATAGGGCTTCCCTGAGAGCTAGGCTAGTGAGGACACAACAAGATTTCACAACTGAGTCTCCCATTGAAACCTCAGGAACTAAGCAACCCAAGATTACTTCTTAGGTCACAAGCTAAATTCAGCCCTACCTTAGTGAGCTAATCACAAGAAAAGGTGTAGCCACTTGTAAGAATTTTAACTCAATAAAATTGCATTTGAAAGGATGTCCATATCTCACTTTTGTTCTTCTACTTAGTGGGGACAGGTAAATGAAGGGAGAGGAGTCAGGCTTTTCCTGCTACTGGATTACTTGGGGCCAGATGGGAAGGAATGAGGTATGGCTGGAGGAACATGCCTATGTTACCTTTAACTGCCACCCAGTCTGGAAGAGCCCATCCCTTGTCTTCTGAATGCTCAATTTTTCATGTGCACTAGGGGTAGGAAGGCAGACTTTTTATCATTTTCACCCTCTCTTCCCCAGGCAGCATTACTGCAGGTAGGACACCAAACGTCTCACCTCCTGGCTGATTCTCAGAGGTTTGAGAATTTGCAACAGGGTCTTGCTTTTTTAATTTGCAACAGGGTCTTGCTAAGTTGCTTATGGTCTCACTAACTTGTTGAGGCTGGCTTTGAACTTGTGATCCTCCTGTGTCAGCCTCCCAAGTCTCTGGGAGACTCTTGTGCAGTCTGTCACTGCACAAGGCCTGATGAGCTCTTCTAGCAATGAGAGACTTATCAGAGATCTTGGCTCTAGGCTTAGATCTCAGGGAAGAATAATTAGAGGAAATGATGACTGGCGCTTCCTGAATAAGCCCTTGGGGATAGCACATCCGGTGACCCACAAGGGTTTTGTTATAAGATACATCTTGTGTCCCTATATACAAAAGATATATATTTGTGTCTCTTCCAAATTTCTATGTTGAAGTCCTAATCCCAGTGTCTAAGAGTATGACTGTGTTTGGAAATGGAGCCTTTCAAGAGATGATTAAATTAAAACAAGGTCTTTAAGGTGGGCTGTAATCTAATCTATATCCTAAAAGAGGTGATAAGGACACAGCTGTACCCAGTGGGAAGGCCATATGAGGACACAGGGAAAAGATGCAGTCTACAACATGGAGAGAGACTCAAGAAAGACCAAGCCTGCCTGCACCTTGACCTTGAACTTCCAGCTTTCAGGATGTAAGAAAATAAATGTCTGTGGTTTAAGCCACCCAGGTGTGCTTTGTTAGGGCAGCATGAGCGTTATTAGCAGGCACACTGATGATGACATTGGGGAATTTGGGTTTCTAAGCAGCAGCCTGGCTCTAATGCCCTAAAAGAGATGAAATCTCCCATTGATATGACTCAGAATAGGGTTGTGTTGTGGAGGGACTAGGTCATGAATTCCCTGCTCTGACTGTGCTCCTGTGGCCACTATCATAATTTCATCCGTACAAGTTGCTCCTCTCTGCACCCTTGCCATGTTTCTCTGTCCTCTGTCATCTCCACTCTACCTAGAGTCCCTCAGTCCCTTCATCCTTGTACACTGAATATGTCATGGCTGATCTTCGGAACATGCAGATGCACCGAGCATGATAAAATCCTTTTCCCTCATTCCATGATTTAGGCAGAATCTCTTTAGCTGAACTTCACTTCTGCTTTTCATAATCACTGGTGTGTGGCTCCTCCTGTCTATTGAGATCTACACCTGCCTGTTTTCTGTCTGTCCATGTGGCCACACCCACAGACCATTCTACTCAGGGTGCTATACTTGGGGTTCTATATTCGGGGTTCTATACTCAGGGCAGAGTGACCCAGCACCTCTAGCCAGGAGGCTGATTTAGACACAACAGTTGTTCTCAGTGGAGATTCCAGGCAGCCGGAGCCAGTGGATCTTCTGTGAGCAGCCCCGGGGGAGGAGAGCTGTCACTCAGGAATCTTCATTCCTGCCTTGGCAGAGAGCTCAGGATGCGCTTACACACCCGCACGCAGATATACACACGCCCACACACACACTGGCAAGACTTGACTCAACAAACAGGCAAGCATATTGCTGCTGGTCACTGGACTTATCCACCAACCTTACATACTTCTCCATTATGTCTGAATTGCTGAGTGCAATTCTATCCCTCCAGGGATCCCTTGGGTAATTCCCTAATTGCCTCAATAAAACCTCCATTCTCTCCTCAGCTCCTTTAGCCCTCAGCGTGTTGAGATTTCCTAATGGAAACCATTCACTTCTATTGGAATTCCAGGGGGTAATTAGCAGTCTGGGACCTCAGCGTCCTTGCTCTCCTTAGTGTGAAGGTGAAGCCACTCCCCAAAACATTGTCAATGTCAGCAGAGCAGCTCCTTGAAGAGAGCATATGAAGGAGTTGTTACATGTTGACTGTCTCCTGTGTATTTATTGACTGAAACATTTGAGCTGTTGCTTTTCACATTTGTAATTTTAGATCACAGATGCCTAGCGTGTTTAATCATACAGCAAAGCTCACATTTAATGAGAAAAATGTCAAGTATATTGTTATCCACCATAAAAGCTGTGAAAAATATTTCTGCCATCTGCAATGTGCCTTCTGCTGCTGCCTCAAAGAATTTTCCTAGTAACAATACAAAATTAACTATGGGGTGAGCATTTAAATAGGGGAACTCGTTGAATTTCCTCTTTGCTTGGCAAGACCAGAAAGAGTGCAGTCCATGCCTCAATGTCATGTCATGACACCTCACCTGGATTCCCACAATAACCTGCTCCAGTATAACCTGGCATCCTGAAGCCTCCACATACACCTTCTACATTCATGTCACGGTGATTTTCTAAATCCTAGATCTGGTTATGTCAACCACCACGTAATAAGCTAGCGAGGTATTTCCTCTCACCCACCGCCACACCGGCCATCACACTCTGAGAACCCACTCCATTCTAACCTTTGGGCTTCCCTCCAGTGTCCCACATTCCATCCAGGTCAAGGTCTTGGTTACTATCTGAACTCACACTCTCCTGCCCTCACATTGTCTCTGACCAGACACTTTCCTCTCCTCTGCATGCTTACGCAGCATCCACCTGCAATGTCCTTTCCTCTGGGAAGCCTCTGATGTCTCACAAAGGTAGAATCCATTGGAGCTCTCTCTGTGCATGAAGCAGTATTTGTCCACCGGCCTTGGAGGACTGTTCATTTGCAATCCTAATGCACTGCTGACCACATTCTTCCAGTTTAACTTCAAGGTTCTCAACTATGGGACCCGTGTTTCAAGCCCATTGCCTCCTAGCCCAGCGCAGTCCCTACTGCACTGAAGATGTGGCAGCTATTTTAATTGCCTTGAATGATACAAAATCACTGTAAAAGGGGCAGGAGTAAATGAGATTTCTTACCCAGGAACTTGCTCTTTTGACTTTGGCAACACAAAACCTTGCCATTACACAGGCCGTGTTTATTTCTAGGTTTCCTCTCTGTATTTTAGCCTTTTCTCCTACTGAAAGAAATAACAGCCCTGTCAGTCAGAGAGCAATTGATAGTGATAAAAACTCTCCTTTTAGACAGTGAGTTCACTTGTTCTTAAGTCATTCTTTGCCACAAACTGCAGGCTCATTATATGAGGAAAATGTGGTATCTCAGAGAAGCCACACTCTTAGAAGTTTATAATTTACCTCGACTGATGACTAAGGTCTGGAGGTTTTCACTGCTTATTTGAGTGTGGTTTGGGTAGGGAAGCAATGATAAACAAAGGCCTCATCTTACTCATTGGAGCCGGACTGTGGAAACCAGGGAGCAATACCTGTTCTTGGGGAAGCACCTACTGCTGCTTTGAGGGTGCGGGAGAGTGAAGGAACAATTCTCTCAACTTAAAATGTAATCCCTGGGCAGGTAGTCACTGCCCAGGATACCTGACCCCACCAGCTTTCCTTCACTCTCTACCCTTCCACCTTCTTAGTCTCAGTTAAGACTTTCAGTGCTAAAGATAAACTTTCCTTGCATGACTGGCATTCAGGGAAGGATACTGCGAGAGCTTAGTAAACCCACAGAAAAGATGCACAGTCTGACTTCAGGAGGAACTTGAACTAGGAAAGGAAGAACAAGAAATACAAGTGATGCTGCCTATCATCACTCTGCATCCTCACCTAGACATAAATTTGGTCAAACAGGACCAAGCGTAGAGTCTCAAGTTCTCAGTTCTCTGTTCAGAAACTGAGTGGATACTCTCCATCTTGTTTCGGAGTGGTCAGTGCAAAAGTTCTCCATCAGTTCCTCCCAAGAATCAAGTTTGGCACAGAAACACATACATATTGTGTACCTAGAGCCCATCCCTACAGGACAAAGAGCACAGTTTGCACAGACACCCCTAAATGCTGATGGCCAGCACCTGCCCGTCTTTCCTCTTCTCAAAACATGTGAACGTGAAGGCAGAGATCAGTTAAGGAAATTCCAGCACTCACTCCCTCAGAGCTCTCAGAAGGAGCTAAGCCTGCCAACACCTAGACCTTGGATTTCTTATCTCCAGAACTGTGAGAGAATGAATTTCTGTTGTTCGAGCCACCAACTGGTGGTAATTGCAACAACAGCTACAGGAAACTGACATACACCTTTTCAAAAAGAGTCAGACAAGTTGGGCAGGATAAAGGAGGTCATTCAGGTACCCTTAACATTGAAAGAGATTAAAATGACTGGGCCACTATCAATGAGGCCACAACTCACCATTAATATGGATGGTCATTGAACTGGAGATTTTTCCTCCCTGCAGGATAAAACAGTTAAGTTAAAGAAATTTTTAAAATATTATTAAGTATATATATATATATATATATATATAGATAATGTTACATTACATATGTGTGTGTGTGTGTTTGTGTGTATACACACATACGAGAGATTAAGTATATGTACACACTTCTCAGGGTAGTAACATAAGAATAGTGAAAGTCCAGGTTAAATCATTCCTTATCAAATTTGGAAATTTGTGGTTGTTTTTAACAAAGTGTTTTCTTCTGATGGAATATTTTTTTCATTTGGCCATTTTTGTCATTGATGCTTTAATCTACTTTTCCTCTTAGGTTCAGTCTTGTTTTTTTTTTTTTTTTATTTGAGACAGTTTTCTTTCTTTTATTGCAAGACTATTGTCTGAAACTTTTCACAGATTTCCTTTTCTATTTAGGAATCAGCTTAAAGAATTTCAGCCCTATAACTTCTTATCTATTGAGCAGCTGAAATTCAAGAGCTAAAAGAGAAAAGAGGCCCATCTTTAATGGTCTAGAGCTGTCCTGTGCTACATGGTAGCTAATGGATCTGGCTGGCTATTTACAGTTACATTTCAATGAGTTTAAATTAAATTAATGATCACATTCGTTAGTCACCACATTGGACAGCCTAGATTTGGAGAATTTTGATCACCACAGAAGGTTCTGTTCCAGAGAAGCAAAAGAGGAAAGAGAAAGACATGAGCCTGGAGTCATGGCTGGGTCCCATTTCCTCCTCTCCAATTTCCTGACTATTCACCATAGGCAAAATATTTGAACTTCTTTACTTTTTTTTTCTTCCCTACTTCAAAAGACAAAACCAGCTTTCTTACATAATGGAGTAGATTTGTGATTAAAAGAGACTGTGCAACTGGTTTCTGTAGGGAAATTTCTGTAGGGAAAAAAAGGGAGGATTAAGGGAGAAAGGGGAAAAATAAATTTTGCACCCCCAGGAAACTTAATAATTCCCACACAATCAATTTCAAAGGGTGATCAGCAGAAGCAAGGGACCAGGGGATGGAAGAAAGGGAGGAGTGTTAGGGGGGATTTTGGCCAAATTATATTGTTATACTGTGTGTATGTATGAATATGTAACAACAAATCATATCATTATGTACAACTTCAAGCCACAAATAAAAAATAATTATAATACAAGCAATAATAAATATGTAAAGGATAGAAAAGTGGAATAAAATGGTGATTCAAAGGTAGAAGGATTAATGTGAGGGCAGGGTAGGCATTTGTCGGAAGACTTCACCCAGAGAGTCTCTGAAGGAGAAAGTTCTGAAGTGAAATTGACATTTTTGATAAGTTGCACCTGAGATTTGTGGCATGGATTGTACACAACAACCCTAGATCACTGCTCTTTCCTCCTTTCTTTCCTGTGATCACTGCTCACAGTTGGAAGTATGTGAACTATTGTCCATCTGCAGAACACATTATTCAAACAAAATCTCAGGTGAAACAGACACTGTAAAATGTGCACATGTAATACAAGGGGTCCTATTTTGGACCAACATAGAATAATAGGTATCATATTAATCCCCTGGGCTGAAAAAAACAATAACAAAAAAATAAGCAATATTCATTTTCAAGATATTAGATACCACTTAATGGAGATCAACAGTCACCAGGAGTCACAAATAAGTCCTTAAACTGCTACAGCCTTGACAGTTTCCAGGGGACATCACAGAGGGAGGAACCAGCTGCCATAACTTCAGGAGACACACCAAAGAAGTTGTATCGTTCCATTTATATGAAATATCCAGAAGAGACAAAGCCCTGGAGACAAAAAAATAGACAAGGAGCTTCTGTGGATTAGGACAGGGAAATGAGGAGAGTGCTCATGGGCACAGGGTTTCCTTTTGGAATGTTGATGTGGTACTAGACAATGATAAGAGTTGTAAGGATACTAAAACACCAAAGGCAAGGTACCCTCTGAAAGGGTGAATTTTATAAACAAGTGAACCATCTCAATAAAACAATTTTTACAAAGAATATATAAATGCTAGGAAAACAGGATTGAAAGTATCTGATGCTTATTGTATCAAACATGTATTCTGTTGTTCTGTTTCTTCATAGCTTTTTTAATTTCATCTTCTTTAGTAGGCAACCCTGCTGTGCATCAATTATTTTCAGTGTTTCTCATTTTCAAGGATATGTTAGGCTCATACCAATCTGCCCTGTATTAGTCAGCTCAGGAGTCCACATCAGAGTGCAACAGGCTGTGTGCACAACAGAAATGGATATTCCCACAGTTCTGGAGGCAGGACATCCAAGATCAAGGAGCCAATGGCTGGTGTCTGATGAGGACTCTTCCTGGCGTGCAGGTTGCAACCTTCTCACTTTGTGCTCACATGGACTCTCCTGTATCCTTGAACTCCTATGCCAACTAATGCAGCCTACATAATGAACTTTTTTTTAATCTTGCTTGAGTATCTTTATATTCATAATTTCTAAAAATCATATAATAATACTTCAGAGTTAAGATTTCATTATTTTTTAAAGAAGTCTCCATGGAACATTTCAACTGTTTCCATCTTTCTATATTAAATTATCAGATTATAATGATCATTTTTGGACCTGACTCTGTCTGTTTTGGATTAGTTCCTTAGATTATTTCCCCAAGTGAGATTACTTGATCAAATTTTGATCAAATGTGATCAAAATTACTTTGCTATTACCTTTTACTCTGTTTCCTATAATATATGAACGTATGTGTTCCACCATGTCTTTGTGAGCATTAGGTAGCATTGTTTTTAAATTATTAAAGGAATATATTGAAAAATTGCATCATTTGAAAGAAATCTGATATATTAAATGTATATTTGCATAAAATGTAAGATAGAGGTGATCACAAGGTTTTGAAAAGCAGCTTCCTGAGCTCATTTAAAGATTATTCAGTCTATAAGCAAAATGGTTGTGTCCATGTGTGAGAGAGTGCGTTGCGAGAACTATGATGTGGTGTCCATTGAAGTAGATAGGGTATTAATTCTGCAGAGGGAGAAACTGGCAGAGGGGTTGTATTCTTGTACTGGGTACCTCAGATAAGTCATAGACTTAGTAAGCTTAAAAACAAAAGGGAATGTCTTGGCTTTTATAGGTGGGGCATTAGAAGAAGGTCAATTAGAACTAGATAGAAAGTCAAATCCTACAGGCAGGTCTTTGTCTCTCCAGGTCAGTTCTGCCTCCCATTGTACTGGCTTCTTCGGTAGACCCTACAAGGTGAGAAGATAGTAACCAGAAACCTCCAGTTATCAATTTCTTTTCAACTTTGATACAGCCCCCTCAAGAGAGGTCCAACCAGGACACAAATTCTGTGCATTGACTTCTCTTGTGGCCTGCACAAGGCTGTGTACTAATTGACATCTCAAGGAAAGGGGGCTCAAGCCAAAGCAAACAATTATAGTCCCCTAGGTCATGTATCCTTCTATAATCCTGAGTGTACTAATAACCATATTAGGGGAAATTCCAGATCAGCCTGGAGCATTCCATGACATCAAAAGTAAGGGCATGCTTAAAAAAAAACTTTTTAAAAAAGAGCATTTTAAGAAAACATAGGAAGGGCTGTGATATAGATCAGTATTAGAATGCTTGCCTAGCATGCATGAAGCCCTGGTTTCAAAAATAAATAAATAAATAAATAAATAAGAACTTACACGTGGCCAAAGCTGTAGCAACCCCTATGTCTAGACTGATTATGAACAAAAGTTTGAATAAACAAATAATAAGAGACAAATCAGCCAGGCACGCCTGCAATCCCAGTGACTCAGGAAGCTGAGGCAGGAGGTTCACAAGTTCAAAGCCAGCCTCAGCAACTCAGCAAGACCATGTCTCAAAATAAAATATAAAAAGAGCTGGGGATGTGGGGATGTGCCTTAGTGGTTAAGCACACATGGTTCAACCCCTGGTACAAAAAAGAAAAAGATATATATATATATATATGTATATGTATATATATAGAGGGGGGGGGGGAATGAGAGTGTGAGACAAATCCAAATGTTCTTTACTACAAATAATATAGGGGAATATCTACAATGTTGCTTTCCCTCCAGGTGGTGAAAATTATTTCCTCTCCTTTGGAGTGTGGAAGAGACACAAGGACTTGATTCCCATAGAACTGGGAAAGAGAAAACTAGCAACTTGACAATTGAGAAATCTGGCAGATACCACCATAACCAAGGGATCAAGGTTAACTTCACCAACAATGACTCATGCTGAGATCATATACCCCTGTCATGAGGTGAGGAGGAGGAGGGCACTTCTCCTCTGTGGTATTTATTCCCCAAAATGTAACCCTAACATAAAAGTGAAAAAAAATCAGCCAGTTGGGCATGGTTACAAGGCCTGTAATCCCAGCAACTAGGGAGGTAGGAAGACTGAGGCAGGAGGATCACAAGTTCAAGGCTGGGCTTGGCAATTTAGCCAGACCTGTCTCAAAATGTAGCTCAATGGTAAGTAGAGTGCCACTGAATTGAATCCCAGTACAGGAAAAGAAAAAGCATGTGCCAAAATCAAATCGATGGCAATCAGAGAAAATACCTGCATAGCATGCTTCATAAGGGTGATGACCTTGAAATTAAAGAAGGCCCAAGAAACTGCCATAGATTGAAGGAAATAAGGAGATATGAAGACTGAATGTGTTCAGTGATCATAGATGAGTTCCTAGAAAACAAAAAAAATATGAGTGGACAAATTAGAGAAATGTAAATAAAGTCTGGATTTTAATTAATAGTAGCAACCATTATTAATTTCCTAGTTGTGACAAATGTACTATGTTTATATAAGATACTAACAACAAAGGGGAACTACTGAATGATTTATGGCAGCTCCGTATATTACCTTAACAACTTTTCTATAAATTTAAAATTATTTCAAAAATAAAATGTTAACTTAAGAAATTAGCTAATATTTGTTAAATGCTCCATACTATGTACAGATTCAATAAATATGCATGTATTAACTTAGGAAATCTTCACAGTATTATGAGTACCTACTGTTATGACTATCATCCTAATTGTACAGAGTAGGCTATCAGGCCTGAGGTTCTATGGCCATCTATAGTCACATCCTTCTAGTAAGAGCTGAGATAATTTAGAGCTTCGGTAGTTTGGTTCCAAAGCCTAAAATCTATAAACTTTAACTCTACATAGCACACTTTCAAGGAAGAGGTATTATCCCTATGTTATTTTTTTCCTCAGTTCATTCTCAGAACAGTAACCTATTCTCCACATTATCTTCTACATAGTTCCCAACTGCATAAGTCTTCCTGAGTGGGACATTCCCAACTCCAAGCTGCCCCAGTCCCTGGTTAACCAGCCCTTGCAGTATTGGCAATTTCTGGAAGAGAAATGCAAACATCCTGGAAAACAGAGAACTGGGAAAGGAAAAGTGAAGAATGTGAAATAAAAGTGAGAATAGGTATAAAAAGGATTGCAAGCTCACCAGTGTCAGTGTCAATCAGCAGTTGAGAGAAGACTTCTCAGGGCTGTAGATGAGAAGTAGCTGTTGCAGCAGCAGACCTAAACTTACCAGCACAATAATTGTGCTGGGCCTCAGTCTCCTGCTTCATGTCATGAAAAGCACCTGCTTTCCTCCGTGATAGGAATCAATGAATACCATTATTGAATGACTACCATGGGACATGCCTTGAGTTAAAACTCAGGTGCTCACTAATTCTCTCAATGACACTGTATTATTGTACCCTTTTGCCCCAGTTGAGCAGAGTCACAGGCCAAACCTGACTTCCACTTGTTTTCATGTGGCCTATGAACTAAAATGATTGTTACATGTTTAAATGGCTGGAAAAAAAATTGAATGAACAATATTGTGAGACATATGAGAATTATACTTAGTTCAAATCTGGGGGCCCATAAACAAAGTTTTATAAAATTTTACTGAAACATGGCTTTGCCCATTCATATTGCTTTCATATTGGTGGGATGCCAATATGGATTGCAACACTTATTTACTAACTTATGTAAAAGACTTGTTGACCCATTTTCTTAGTCCACCTTCTATTGCTATAACAGAATACCTGACATTTTGTAACTTATAGAAGAAAAGAGTTTATGTAAGGTCACAATTTTGGAGACTGGGAAGTCCAAGATTATGCAACCATATCTGGTGAGAGATGTATACCACTTCACAACCCGGTGAAGTTGGAAGGGCAAGCATGTACAAGGAGAAGACTGAAAATACAAGGAGCAGGCTTACTTAACAATAACCCATCTAGCAAGAACCCACACCTGTGAGAAAGGCATTAATCCTGCTTGATGACCTATTCACTTCCTAAGAGCCCCACATCCCAACACCACCACAATGGCCAGAGTTTTAACAATGGTCTCAGAGGAGACAACCCATAGCACCCCAGGTGTAGATAAAGAAACTGAGGCCCAGAGAAATTGAAAAGCATGCTTGTAAGGACCCAAAAAAAGCCCTTGGCCAGGTTACCTCTGGAAGGACTAAGACAGGCAAGGTCCCTGCACTTCAGAAACTTACGTTCTTATAGAGGAAAAAAGTAATAAATAAGAAAATGAGTTGAAAAAAAAAGTCATCTCAAGTGGGGGGAAGCAACCAGAGGAGTATGCCAAAGAGGAAGTAGAGTTGTACTCCCTCTGTGTGGCCAAGGAAGGCTTTCCGAGCAGAACGCTGAAGGAAGAGAAGTAAGCCATTTGAGGACAGATTCCAGGCAGAAGGAAAAAGCAAGGGAAAGGCTCGGAGGAGACAGAGTCTGGGCTGCTCAAGAAACAAAAAGAACAGGGCTGGAGCAGAAGTTCAGCAGTTATAGCGCTTGCCTGGCATGTGCAGGTATGCAGGTTCAAACCCCAGCACCACATACACAACAAAGTGTTGGAACAATGAGGGCCACATGAAAAACTAAATAAAACTGATTATCTCTTTCACTGTCCCTCTCTCTTAAAAAAAAATCCAGAAAAAAAATGTTTGCAACAGTGAGCAGTGGGGAAAGCAGCAGAGGGGACGGAGAAGCCAGAGGAGTTGGGACCTCAAAGGCAAGGGCCCACAGGTTCAGTTTCATTCTGAGGAAGATGATGTAGTGGGTGGGACTGTGTCCTGCTAAAGGCAGGCTTAATACTAACCTCTGGCACCTATGAATGTGACCTTATTTGGAGATAGGGTCTTTACAAATATTAAGATGTGGTCATATTGAATAGGACAGATCTGATGTCTGGTGTCCTTATGAGAGACCATATCAGAGATACCTAGGGAAGGACTGTGTGTGACAAAAGCAGAAGAAACTGGAGAGAGGCAGTTCCATGCTTAAGATGGCTGAAACCACCAGAAGCTGGAAGAGGCAGGGAAGGATTCTCCCCAAGAGCCTCTGGAGGGAGCCTCATCCTGCTGATTCCTTGATTTTATACTTTCAATCTGATACTGTGAGAGAATAATTTTCTATTGTTTTAAGTTGTCCTGTCTATCTATCTATTAATTTATTTACACTAGGAATTGAACCCAGGGACACTCTACCACTGAGCCTCATCCCCAGCCCTTTTTTGCTTTTTTTGAGACAGGGTTTTGCTAAATTGCCCAGTCTGTCCCTGAAGTTGCAGTCCTCCTGCCTCATCCCTGAGATTATAGTCCTATGCCGCAGCACCCAACTCCGGGTTCTTTTTTTTTTTTTTTTCTTTTAAAGAGGGAAGGACAGTGACAGAGAGAGAGACAGAGAGAATCAATTTTTATGGAGTTTTTCACATGGCCCTCGTTGCTCTGACATTTAGTTGTGTACTTGGGTGCTGGGGTTTGAACTTGTGTAACTGCACATGCCAGGCAAGCACTGTAACCGCTGAGCCACTGCTCCAGCCTCAGTTGTCCAATTTATGGATTAAAAAATCTGATGATGCTCAAATCTCTTATATAAAATGGAGCAGTATATAACCTACTCACATCCTTCTCTATAAGTCATCTCTAGATTACATAATTCTTAATATAATGTAAATAGTTCTTATACTGTGTTATTTAGAAAATGATGACCAAAAAATGTCTGTACAAGTCAGACAGATGCAACCATGGTAGGTCAAACCATGCAGTACAATTCAATAGCACAACATTTTCTGTCTTTCATGGTGAGAGGCTACATCAAAGTATGTATACACATTGCTTTATTCTGGTGGATTCATCACACTGCTTGGTGCAGGGCAAACTCAAGTTTTGCTTTTTGAAAATTTCTTGAAATTCATTTCCAAATTTTTTTCATCCACGGTGGCTGAATCTGTGGCTATGGAACCTGTAGACAAGAAAGGCAGTTTTTGTTTTGTTGTGGTAGTCCCTAAGAAACTAATGCAGACGGGAAGCCATCAGAGAGGCTTAAACAGAAGAATGGTATGATCAGGCTTAAACTGGGATCTGTGCTGTGGCTGCCATGTTGAGCATGAACTGGAAGGGCTTGGAGTGCAACTCAGTATAAGAGCAATTGTTTAGCATGCTCAAAACCCAGAGTTCAATCCCCAGCACTGCAATAAATAATCAAAAAAAAATTAAAAATAGAAAATGAAGGATAGGAGGCCACTTAGGGAGCAGCTTAGTACTGCAGGTGAGAGATAACAGAGCTGGGCTCTCATTCCGAGGCTGAGATTCTGTAGTGCAGACCAGGCATGATACAATGAAACACTGCTGCACAGATGTATCTACCTTCTTTCCTGGAAACCAAAAATTGTGGGACTCAGCTTCAGGCAGGAGATTGCACAGCAGTCCTTGTAGCCTGCCCACTCCCAAGGCTCCGTGGAGAAGTGCTCCTTGAGCTCAGATTCACCAATTTCCCATTGTTCTGCATCTCCAGTTAGTTTTACCGAGTTGAGTTGTACCTTACTCACTTTAGTGACTGACGAATATTTGCAAATGGGTTAAAACCGAAAAGGTGGACATATGTTAGAAGTAGAGACCTAGGTACACGCCATTTCCTTTTCCTTTTTTTCTTTTCCTTTCAATTTTGCTAGAATCATCCTTTACATAGGTAAAAAGTATTTTATGGGGTGCAATGGTGCAACTCTGTAATTCCAGTGGCTGGGGTGGCTGAGGCATGAGGATTGCAAGTTTAAAGCCAGCATTATCAACTTAGAAAGTTCTTAAATAACTTATCAAGACCCTGATGCAAAACTTAAAATTAAAGGGGATTTGGATGTGGCTCAGTGGTTAAGGACCTCTGGGCTCAATCCCTATGCCAAAAAAAAAAAAAAAAAAAAAAAAGAAAACAACAACAACAAAAAAATAAAGTAATTATATTTTATCTTGAAACGTACCAGTTGTCAGTAATCCATGAGTTCATTTTGCCTCTTAACTTAGAGTGACAAAATTTTTGACTCTTCTGACTCAGTATCAATGACTATAGGGATCAATGCACAATCAGTGTATTATATTTCTGGTGCAGGAATCAGAGATCCTCACAGTGGAAAGGGTGCTGCCTGGTTCATTTCATAGAGGTGAACAGTAGATTCTTCCACCAGGCTTGGAATCCTTTCTTTAATAGTAAACTTTAAAAAGCTATGCTCGTGGTCATGATGGAGAGATTTACAGATGTTTCAATGAAACTCTTCGTTCGGAATTTATGCAGCAAAGTACATATTGACTTTGTGTCACTAAGAACACCAAGATTTATTATTCCTGAAGATAAGTAATAACCTTGACTTTGACTTGGTCAATATTTATCTCACGAGTCGATAAATCTCCTGCAATAAATTTCAACAAAAGCTAACACTTTCTGAAATGGGACCATATTTAGTAAAGACCCCCAAATTCTCTGCTGTTTTTCATAGGGAGCAAGTGGCCCAAACCTGAGGAAGTAGTCTCAGACATACTTTATTTTTAGTGAATTCAGTCCAGTTATGACAGCAGAGTTTTATCCAAATAACTTAATGTGGGTGGGAAAATTATAGACTCCAAATCTTTTTGTCTTCCTTTCAATAGTTATAACCAATGAATCTTCTCTACAGTTCAGCTTTTTCTAAAGCTGATCCCAGTGCTAACATCAGACACCAGCCTGAGCAGGCT
This sequence comes from Aplodontia rufa, assembly GCA_004027875.1. Taxonomy (NCBI): domain Eukaryota; kingdom Metazoa; phylum Chordata; class Mammalia; order Rodentia; family Aplodontiidae; genus Aplodontia; species Aplodontia rufa. Next base: position 59,679 of record PVKS010001497.1, read on the forward strand.
GAAGGACAAGCCTGTCTGCAAACAAAGGCAGAATGTGACACTGGTCATTTGTGTGCCAGTCAGTGAAGGCATGATCTTAGTTGCCCAATTATATTTTAACAGTACATGATCTCATACTAACTTACCATAGGCTCAAAAGCCCTTTTTGGCATTTGTTGATCAAATAGTCTGTCACCCTTTAAAACTAAGTGTACCCGTGAGCAGCCAAAGAATATTTTTCATGTATCTGGCCATGATACGACAAGTATCCCTAGATGACTTGTCCTCTGCAGCCTGAAAGGAACTTTCCCTAATATGAAATTCAAGGCATCTCCCTTCTTTCATAATCTTTGGGTGGAGTATATGTCCTAGTCTGTTTTCTATTCCTATGACAAAAATATCTGAAACTAGGTAATTTATAAAGAATAGAGGCTTAATTATCTGATGGTTGGTTCTAGAGGCTGAGAAAGCCAAGAGCTCTCATATGCACTCACCACTTGGTGAGGGTTTTTTTTTTTTTAACTGCATCATAACATGGTAGAGAGTACCACATAGCAAGAAAGAGCAACCATGACAGCTCAGGTTTCTCTTCTTCTTGTTATAAAGCCATTAAGATCATCATGGAGGCCCTACCTTCATGACTTCATCTAATCCTAATAACCTACAAAAGGCTTGGCTTCTAGTAACACATGAATGTGAAGATTAAGTTTTCAACATATGAAATTTGAGGAACACATTCAAACCATTCCAATATGTATCATAGTTTACCGGCATGCACATATCAGTAATTCTGATTATATATATAAATAAATTTCTTTTCTTCTCCTTCAGGGAGCACTGATATGGGAGTGCCTATTTCCCACATGATTCCTGAACTTACCTGGGGCCCACAGGAGCTGATTTACAGAGAAGATTCTTTAGCCTGAGTCTCCTAACTGCCTATCCTCTTCATCTGCTCCTGCCTTCCAGTGACCTATTCCAACCTGCTGACTGATGTAAAGGTGTGCTTCAGAAGCCAGCAGCTTTCACCTGACCACTAGAAACTGTACATCTTATGATAACTGGGGGAAAATAATTTTTAGCTGGCCTACATCCAGGTTTTCATCCCTTAGGAAGGCTTTGTTACTGTTGTTTGATTGTATTGTGTTTTGTTTTGTTTGGGACCAGGTTTATTTATTTATTAACTTGCCAAAATTACCAGAGAAGGTGGCTTACATAAATAAACATTTAAATTATATCAAATTGATTCAAGTGAATCAATAATACAGCATAGCAGACCCTCTGCACAATAATGGGATGTTTCTTCTCTAATATTTATGTTGATATATAACAGATCAAAGCAAGGATTCTGAAGTTAGAGTGCTCGGATGTGGATCAATCCTTTCCCAATCACCAACTGTGTGACTTTGGATAAAGTAATTATCTCTTGCATGTATTTCCTCATGATTAAAATGGAGATCACCACAGTACTATGCAATGATTGTTATGAGAATTACTTGAGGCAATATTTGAAAGGTGTTTAGAATAGTACCTGGCACACAGTTACTGCTATATCCTATATTATGTTTGCTAAATATGTGCTCTGGTATTTTGCAAAACAAAAAATAATGAATTTTTAATTAAACATGTTCTAAGTCGGTCACTTCATGCACATCAATACATCTACTCTTCATAACAATTCTCCAAGACATATATTACTTTACAGGTAAAGGGCCAGATCCAACAGGTCAAGTGATTTCCCTAAGGTGATAAGGCAAATTGTGATTTGAGTTTGGAATTCAGGCCTTTTGAGACTGAAACTGTTCACTTCTATCACACTCCTAAACCACAAGGATTCACACATGTTGATCATGAACTCTGAGTGACTTTTATATTGCTATCCTTCCAAATCCTAGCTTTTTAATTTGAAAATTCTCAGGCCTTCAGAGAAGTCAAAACAATAGAATAATGAATATCTGATTCCCTTTCAACTAGTTTCAACAATTATCGAATCGAGTTGATAATTATTTCTATAATAAGAGTTTTTCAGACATACAGAAATTTGCAAAGAAAAAAATGAGACAAAGAAGGTCATTTTTCAATCTTAACTGTACATCATACAATAAAATCTGTGACAAACATGTATGCACCAAATAATGTAGCATCAAAATTCATAAAGCAACACTGTGTCAGCTTTGCAACACTGTGACCAAAATATACAACAAGAACAACATAAACGAGGAAAACTTTATTTGGGGTTCATACTTTTAGAGATTTAGGTCCATGTATGGAAAATTCCATTACTCTGGTCCTAAGGTAAGGCAAAGCATCATGGCAGAAGGTTGTAGCAGAGGAAAGCTCCTCCCCTCAAGGCAGACAGGAAGCAGAGAGAGAGGGGAAAAAGGGAACACAGAGCAGCTACACCATTCCAGGACATGCCAACATGACCTACCCCCTACAACCATGCCCTACCTGCCCAGTTACCACCCAGTCAGTCCATTTCAAATAGGATGGACTGATTAGGTTGCAACTCTCATAATCTAATCGCTTGCCTCCACATCAACACAGGAGCTTTTGGGGAACCCCTCATATCCAATTAGTAATGGCAGCTACCATAGGAGCTATTAAGAGGACAAAATGAAACAAATCAGAAATATGAGACTTTAATTGATTGCTATCCACTCATGAAAGATCAAAAAAAGATACAATACACACAAAACCGAAACAAGATGAGAAACCTTAAGGAGTTGAGGGAAGGCATGGGGAAGGGGAGTAAGCCAGAATTGTAGAATGGGAGAGTAAAGAGCGAGGAGGCTTGGGAAGACGATAGATCCAGAGAAAGTGCTTCATCACCATACCTGCTGTATAAGAGATGACATTAAACTCCAAACTGCTAAGTGGCCACACAAAAACTATAGCCCTTGAAGAAAAATGTGAGCAGGAATCTTTCCTCCCCTAAGTATAAAGCAAAAAGTTTCCCTTTCTCAGCAAAGCAGTCTCTGCTTAGGAAGCCAGGGTCAGATGTCTTCAGAAATCAGGCAGATCAATGGGTAGAGGACAAGGGAGCAGAAGAACTGACTGTTTTTAAAGAACACAGCTCTGTCTGAAGACTGCAAGGGCATTTTCAATCATTGTGCAGATCGGAAAGTACCACAGACTATATTTTCCCTAAGGCAGCAGAGTTTGTCCCTGTTTATACTTAAAATTATTTTACTTCCCTGACCAAGGTGTGAGACAGAGAATATTTTGGATGATTTATTGCATTAGGTGGTGAATGAGGTATTTAAGGGGCATAAGAGGCATGATTGTATAAGGGGTAGAGTATGCCAAACCTTGAACTGGGTGGTGGTTCATGGGCAAAAATTCTAGACCTTTCTAGCTCCTCCTAATTCTATTTGAGAACTTTTTCTGTGTATTCTAAAGTATAACCTGAGGTTGCTGGACACAATCACAAAATGCAACATCTAAATAGCACCTTAGGTTTTAATTAATTTTATGATTTTAAAATGCTTTGGTTCCCATTGCTTTCTCTAAGCTTCATATACTCACAGTATGAATTATGTATTTCACATGCATAAGGAGTATTAGGGGTCTTAAGCTTTTTGTTCAGCTGGGAGCAGCATGACTGGGAGTAGGATATGATGGAGACTGAATTCTCTACCACATCTAAACCACCACCACTGATGTGTGATTGAGTGAATATACCAGTGGGGAAGTGTGCCAGAGAAGGCTGAAAAGGTCTGGAGGGAGCTCTGCATGCAGCACAAACACAGAAGCAGAAGATACAAAGACAGGTAAGTTTGTGGTACCTCTCCTTCTACCTATGGCCTATGTGGTACATCAAGTACCCCAGTAATTCCTGGGTACCTGAAAGAAGATACAAATGTTGAGACTATTAGTGGACTGACAGTGGTCATAGATTCTTAAAATTGAGGAAAGGACATGAGCTTCTGGCCAAGAGGTAATATGAGGGATATTTAAATCAGGAATACCATATTTACCCTCCTACCTGAAACAACTAAAAACAAGGACAACAAGCATGAAACAACAGTAGACTTGTTCAAAATATGTAAGCCAAAATCACTGAAATATGTCCCTAAAGTTAAAAAAAACTGTCCATAAAACTCCATGTCTAGTAGAAATATTTTACAGAAATGAAAGGAAATAAACACTTTCTCTGACTTTAAAAAGCTTTTAAAGCAATTGTCATTAGGAAAAAAGAAAAAATAGTAAAATTAAAATCTGCATTCACACAAAGGAATGAAGAGCAACCGTCATGGAAAATACCATCATAAATATAAATGATCTTTTTTCTGATCTCCAAATACTCATTAAAAGATAATTGACTGTTTAAAATAAAACCAGTAAGAATGCTGTACAGGGTTTATAACATATGCAGGAGTAGGAATATAACAACACCAGCATGGACGCCAAGTCTTGATCATCTAGATGTGTGGAGTGGGACAGTCTGATATTATATTAGGCATCTATATGCTGTACAAGACTGTGAGCTAACAATGGAAGGAACTCATTTGAAATCATGGCTTCCTGTGAGCTTTAGGAGACTGTGGGAAAATCACTTAGCCTCTGGGAACCTCATTCTTCATTTCCTCTATAAATTGGTGTCTTGATGGTTTTCTTTTTCTTCTTATTTTTTAAAGAGAGAGAGGGAGAAAGGGAAAAATAGGGAATCAATTTTATTTTTCATCTGATTTTTGTTTCTCCAACACTTAGTTGCATACGTGGTGTTGGGGTTCAAACTCAAATCCCCACACATGCAAGCGCTCCAACTGCTGAGCCACTGCTCCAGCTCAGTCTTGATGATTTTCTATCACTATAACAAAATGCCTGAGTCTGGTCATTTAAAAAGAATAAAAGTTTATATAGCTCAGAGCTCTAAATTATTGGAAGTCCAAGAGCTTAGTGCCAGCATCTACAGGTCTTCTTTGCTGCGTGGTAACATGGTGGAGGGTGTCTCATGGTGTCATAGATGTAGCATGCCAGCTCCAGTCTCTCTTCCTTTTCTTAGGAAGTCACTAATGACATCATGGGAAGCCATTCTTATAACCTCATATAACCCTAATTACCTCCCCCAAATACCTCACCTCCAAATACCATTAATCTATAAATTTGGGGAGCAAGCTGCCAACTGTGGACTTTTGGTTGATACATTTGAACCATAGAAACTGGAGAAAGCAATTTCTGTGCATTGATGCTTAATGTGTGGTCCATGAAACATTTGAAAATTTCAGATCTCTGGCCCTAGCTCAAACCTACTGAATAAAAATTTTCATTTTATTTTATTATTCATTTTATTTAGTTATTTTTTAAAGAAAGGCGGGGGGGGGTCAATTTTATTTATTTTTTCATCTGGCCTTCATTTCTCTGACACTTAGTTGTGTATTTGGTGCTGGGGTTTAAATATGGGTCATTGCACGTGCCAGGCAAGTGCTTCAACCTCTGAGGTACTGCTCCAGCCCCTATAATTTTCATTTTTAAAGCTTCCCACATGACCAATATATACCACGAAGATTGAGAATCAATGTGGTAAGACTCAATAAAGTTCATAAGAAGGCATGTTTTGACACTAACACACTATCAGTATGAAGTGTTTTGCAATAACTAAGAAAATACAAATTAGTTATTTCTTATTTATCATTATGATTGCACATGTAAGAATTTTTTACCTTATTTCAGCTTTGTATTTTATTTTACAATACAATTATAAATTTGACATTAAATTATAAGTTATGAAACTGTATAATTTATTGGATATGGGGGATGCCTCATCCAACTCATAATGGCAACTACTACAGGATGATTATGATTATGAGGATATATGCTATTACATAAATATGCTATTTTATAATAAAATTATAAACTTCTATTTTTTATAAATACTCAGACTCAGGCATTTTGCTATACACCAAGAAAACCATCAAAACATCAAATTATAGAGGAAATTAAAAAATGAAATAGAGAGACCAAGTAGTTTTCCCATAGTCTCTCAACACTCAGATTATATATCAATGCGTTAATTGTCATTAAAAAGGTTCTATTTCCCTCCAGTTTTCTAAAGCAACAGAAATCCTTATCAGGGTTATATCTTTCAGGTATCAAAATTCTTGAATAAAATGAGAAGAATTCATTCAACTACATCCTTCTTCCCTCAAATTGATAAGAAGAATAACCTGGCCCCTTGTTGTTGCAGGTTTTGTTTCTGAGAGGTACTTTGGTTTGAAACTGCGGAAAACTAGGGCAGGTAGGTGCAAGTACCACTAACCACAGGAAAGAGAACATGCTCTGGAGGGGGCCAAGGTGGGTCCTTCCTATTCTACGTGGAGGAGAGCAGAGGGCAAGTAGCTCCCTGAAGCTCCTGAGCACAGAAGGTACCAGCTGCTTGCCCTGTCCAGGGATATCGAGTTCAGTCTAGGGAACTTGGCAGTGTGGTGCTGTCGAGGTTACTGGGCAAGGCTGCCTACTTCAACACAGGAAAGAAGGGAAGGACTGTACTCCAGGAAGTGTAGGCCAGGGAACTCTTGTCCATCCTCCAAGAGGATATGATCTCATGACCTTGGTCTTCCTGACACCTCCACAGCAAACTAAATCAGTCTTTTCATATTTCCCACATAGAATATCTAAGGCAAGAATTGGCTACTTTGGATTAGGTGATCACCTGATCTTTAGTCTGGTCAAACTTAGTCTGGTCAACTAAAGAGGAAGAGAGGTGTGGTCTCATTCTGTAAATCATAACAGAGTTGGTAGGCAGTAAGTTTGTTCATTGGATGAATTATTATGACTATGAAATAAGAAAAATGTTGAGAAATTCCATGAATATCTTGTTACAGCAAAGGTATACCTATTTTCCCTAAGCCATTTTCTAGGTGAAACCATGCCTTGTGCTATTTCTTCTGAGTTCAATGTGGTGGAGACTCCCAGGGACCTTCCCAAGGTGGAGGACAAGGAGCCAATGTTATACTTGCAGTCCCTGGCTGCTGCTACACAAAACCATTTTCTTAGAGGCCAGGACAAACTGCAGAACATACCTCATATTTTTATAGGAGTAAAAGTGTGGTTTAAGTAAATATCAAAGATAGTCTTCATCAATAAAATCTATACTAAGAAATACACTTGGAACATTCATGAGGTAGAAATGCTACAGGGATATGCTGTTCTACAAAGGCACATGTCAGTTGATAGCTTCTTCTCCTTATAAGCAGCTGTAGAGCCCAACCAGTTAGGGACCTCAGGGAAATGATCCCATTTTTCTCATGCATCCGTACATCTCTAACACTAAGTTAATTATTTGAACAATTTCATGATAGCAGTTCATTGTAACAAAAGGCATTTGAGCCTCTACTCATGCCAGGCACAGAGCAGGTTTTGATGTGAAAAGTAAATGGGATTGAATCCTGATCCCCAGAGCTCAAAGAGGAAAGATGGACATAAAACAAAGACTTGTTGCTAAGAGTACAAATGCTGGAGGCACAAAAGTTGTGGAACCAGGCAGGCCCAGCTCTGTCTGGGCTTAGGCTTGGGTCTTCCCATTTCTCAGCCAGGGGTTCTCAAATGCCAGCATGCCAGGACTGGTTTGAGCTCAGGTCACTGCAGCACCACCACAGTGTCTGATTATGCAGGCCAGGTCAGGGTCTGAGAATCTGCATTTCAAATATGATTACAGAAGGGGTAGATACTGAACTGAGGATAACTTTGAGAAACATCACTCTACTCATCAGCCTTGGCATGTGAGTGGGTGATAAAAAGAAAAAGAAGGCTGGATCTCCCAAATTATGATGAACTTGAAGTATCCATAGGGCACAGGTGGAAATGTCTGGTGAACAGTCAAGGACACGAGTCTAAAGCTCAGGCAGTATGCTGAGTGCAGACATCAATGGAAAGGGAAATGCCATGCCTCTGAAAGAATTACAGGATGTGATAAGACCACACTTTTGTCCTGCCCCCCCCCCAACATTCTCTATAGTTAAACACTCTTACAATTTGTCTCCAGGAATTTGCATGTATGCTGTTCCAAGAGCACTGACAACCCACAGATTTTATGGACTTGTCCGGCACTTGCTTTCTTGGAAGCTCTCTTTAAAACTTCCCTTTGTTTGTAGCCTGGCCTGGCTCCGCAGGCACCCCTCCCTCCTGGAGGCTCTATCAGTCCCTGGCTCCCTCTTTAGAGTCCTCAGCCTTGGTTCTTGGGCAGGGAAAACTCTAGGCTAGGGTAGAGCTGGTAGGAACCTAGAGAAATGAGGGATGAGAAGGCAAAAAGGATGTAGGAAAAACAAAGGGATGAGGTGGCACCTACTGCGGCTGAAGAACTCTGCCTGAGTCTTCTCCCAAGAGGATGTTTCCAAGATCAACATGAACATTTCTTTTTTTTTTTTTAAAGAGAGGACAGTGAGAGAGAGAGAGAAAGAGACAGGATCAATTTTTATTGAGTTTTTCACATGGCTTTTGTTGCTCTGACACTTAGTTGTGCATGTGAGTGCTGGGGTTTGAACCCATGTACTTGCACTTGCTGGGCAAGGGCCATAACCACCGAGACACCACTCCAGCCCCTCAATATGACCATTTTGAAAGACAGCACACTACTGGACTTTGGTCCTTATTGAGGTGGAGAGGAAAGTAAAAAATTCTCCTTACTCAATAGTCACATCTTTATATTTAAGCCTAGAAATTCTGAAAAGTAGCTAAGAAAAGAAAAAAGCCAGGGGTGGAACCCACCACCACAAGAGGTTATGCATGAAAGCAATGTTCTGAGGGTGCTGTAACTGACTTGTGTGCCCCAAATCCACATGCTGAAGCTCTAACTTCCATGTGATAACATTTGGAAATGGGGCTCTAAAGAGGTTGTTTTAGTCAGCTTTTCTGCTGATGTGACCAAAGGACCTGAAAAGGACAATTTTAGAAGAGGAAAACTTTATTAGGAGGCTCACAGTTTCAGAGGTCCTCAATCCAAAGACGGTGGGCTCCATTCCTCAGGGCTTGAGGTGAGGCTCAACATCATGGTGGAAGAGTGTGGTGGAGGAAAGTGCCTCAGGGCACTGTAATCAGGATGTAAAGAGCAACTATGCTCAACTTATCAAATGTATATCCCAAAGGCACAAAATCCCAAAGACCTACCTCCTATAATCACATCTTACCTGCCTTCAGTCACCACCCATTTAATTTCTATCAGGGGATTAACTCAGTGATTGGGTCAACACTCTCATAATCCGATCATTTCACCTCTAAGTCTTCTTGCACTGTCTCACACATCAGCCTTTGGGGAATACTTAACATCTAAACCATAACATTCCACCCTGGCCCCAAAAAGCTCATGTTCATCTCACAATGTTAAGACATTTAGTATGTTTCCAAGAGTCCCTATAATATCAACAGTTCCAAGATTGCCCAAAATTTCAAGTCCAAAGTCTCCTCTAAGACTCAAAGCAAACTTGCATCAGAGTCCCTGTAAAAATCAAAAGAAGTTTACAGAGATCCAACATATAAAGGTACACAGTAAACATTTCCAGTTAGAAAAATAGGGGTATAGAAAGAAGGGATGGGACCAAAGCATCCAGCCATGAAAACAAGTCTGGAAGCTCCAAATCTGGGAACATGGCATCCTGAGGTTCTCTCCAAAGAACTTGTGTAGCTCCACCCCTATGGCTTTGCTGGTTACAGCCCACAGGACCTCTCCATTCTCTTGTCTCTGCTCAATTCCTGCAGTTTTTTTCAGCAAAGGCTTTGTGGTACTGGCATTTCTTAATCTCAGGGTTCCTCACTACACCATCAACTTCCTCGTCACATCTCCACACATCACCCTCTTAAGGGCTGCCCATGGGACTCTAACCCTGCTGTACTTTGCCTGGATTCCCAGGTATTCCTTGGAAATCTCAGTGGAAGCCCTCTTAACACCAGCATCCAGCAATAATGCAGAACCAGCACCACCTGGTTGCCAGCAAGGTCTGCCACTATCTTGAGCAGTAGCCAAGGCCCCAGGGACCCCTGCCTAAAGCAGCCTCTGCATGTCTGGGTGGTTAAGCATGGTGAAGAAAACTCCTAGGCTGCCCTGTGCAAGCAGGGTTCTCCACTGGTCTCTTCTCAAAGTAATTTTTACTTTTAGTTTATTGAGCCAGAGATGGGTGTGGTCTTACCAATTTCTGAGATGCACTCAAGACACCTTTTTTTATTGTATTTGGGCAAAGTCTTTAGCATTTCTTGATGGCTAGTGTCTTTAACAACAGCAACTTCCTTAGCCTGTTTTTTTTACTCCTACCTTTCAAGTCCAAGTTTTTTCAAATCTTTTTGCTCTGCATTCTGCTCTTGATTATCACAATAAACTTGGCTAAAAGCCACCAGCAATATCCATCCCACTGCCTGACTATACTGCTTAGAATTTTTTTCTGCAAGATTAGGAAGTCCATCACTTTTCAATCAGCTTCACAGAGTCTCAGGACATGAGAAAAACTCAGACAACTTCTTAGCTAGAATGTAACACTAATGGCTCTAGTCCAATTACCAACAGTGTCCTTCTCTGAAACCTCATGAGCCCTATCTTTACTCTGCATAGTCCTATGGGCATTCTGGTCTTCTGAGATCCCACTAGAATCATCCATCAAGCTCCACTTAGAACAATCTAAAGCTTTTCCAGTTTGCACTGCTAAACTTTTCAAAATTCCTCCTACAAATTCCAAAAAGCTCTGAAAGCTTCTCAACCACATGGTCAAGTTAGTCATAGCAACAACCACACTTCTCAGTACCAATTTCTGTTTTACTTTATTTTTTGATATCAGAGTTTGAGAGATTAAACCCTGGGGTGCTTAACCACTAAACCACATCCAAAGCCCTTTTTTTATTATTTTTTATTTTGAGACTGGGTCTTGCTAAGTTGTTTAGGGCCTTGCTAATTTGCTGAGGCTGGCTTTAAATTTGCCATCCTCCTGCCTCAGCTACTGGGATTACAGGTGTGTGCGACTGTGTTTGACTCCACTTTGTGGCTTAGTCAGCTATTTTGTTGCTGTGACTGAAAGACCCACCATGAGTAATTTTAGAGGAGGAAAACTTTATCTGGGGCTCACAGTTTCAGAGGTCTCAGTCCATAGAAGGACATCTACAATCCTCAGGCGTGAGGTAAAGCTGAACTTTATGGTGGAAGAGTGTGATAGAGGAAAGTGGCTCAGAGCATTGCAATCAGGAAGCAGAGAGCTATTAAGCTCTGCTCACCAAATATGTACCCCAAAGGCATGCCTCCCAATGATCCACCTCCTCCAGCCACATCCTACCTGCCTTCAATTACCACTCCTTTAATCCCTACCAAGGGATTAATTCACTGATTGGATTACAGCTCTCACAACTCAATTATTTCACCTCTAAGCCTTCTTGCATTGTCTCAGGCATGGGCTTTTGATGGACACCTCACATCTAAACCACAACAGAGGTGATTAAAGTAAATGAGGCCATTAATGGAACCCTCATCCAATAGGACTGGTATCCTAATTTATAAGAAGAGGAAATTATTTTTGGCTGGGTCTCCCAAGGGTCTACATGTTGGAGACCTGGTCCCCAGTGTGGCAGTCTAAAGAGGTAGTACGAATTCTGACCTCCTGGAGTCCGAAGACACCTACTGACCCAGGACAACTTTTTTCAACTGGTGTGACCAACAGACCTGACAACAATAATTAGAGGAGGAAAAATATGTTATGGAACTCAAGGTTTCAGAGAACTTCAAGAGGTGGGGCCTAACAGGAGGTAGTCAGGTCATTGATGGAACTGATCTTGGAAAGGATGGATACTTATCTCACAGAGTGAGTTAGTTCCCATGAGAATGGGCTATTCCTCCTGCTATCTGGCTTCCTTTCTCACCATGTGATCTTTGTTATGGTTTGAATTTGGGGTGTCCTCCTAAAGCTCACTTGTGACAATTCTGGAAGACTGAGGTGAAATGATTAGATTGTAAGAGCCTTAACCCAGTCAGTGAACTAAGCTCCTGTCAGGGATTAACTGGCAACTGTAGACTGGAAGGGTGTGGATAGAGGAGTTGGGTCATTGGGGGCATGCCTTTGGGGTATATATTTTGTATTTGGCAAGTAGAGTCTCTCTCTCTGCTCCCTGGAGCCATGCCTTCCACCATGATGTTCAGCCTCACCTCAAGCCCCAAGGAATGGAGCCAGCCTTCCGTGGACAGAGATCTCTGAAACCGTGAGCCCCCAAATAAGCCTTTTCCTGCTAAAATTGTTCTCATGAGATCTTTTAGTCTCAGCAGCAAAAAAGCTGACTAAAACAATCTTTCTCTCTCTGTGTCTCTTTCATAAACTCTCCCTGCATGATGCCATCTGCCACCATGTGATATAGATAAAGGAACTTTTACAAGGTGCTAAATCTGTGGGGCTGCCTGATCTTGGACTTCAGTCTCCCAAACGTGAGCTTAAAGACAAAAATCCAAAACAAAAAACAAACCCCCCCACTTTTCCTTAAATGCACCTAGCTTTAAGCATTTTATTACAGCAATAGAAAGCAGACTAATTCAGGATGGCACATGGATGCTGGGCCACTTGGCCCAGTCTCTCTTTCTTGACTAAGGGGCTCATTCTCCTAGCTGCTCTTAGTGTGGGTGATTGCCATAGCCCACTGGAGTCCTTATTCAAAACTGACCTAACCTTAGGCTCCCTTCCTGAAGGTAGCTGCATCCAACAGCTGTTCAATATGGGTATGGATGGTAATAAAAGCTCAGAGTACAACAGAGCTCCCCATGGGGTCAGCCAGGACCAACTACGACTGCAGTGCTGTTCTTCTTCCCCCCACCCAATTTTGCTTCCTCCCTTCCTTTCCACAAGTGTTTCCAAGAATACCTTCCAATGAATGTCCCACATACTAATCTCTACTGCTGAATTGGCCTTATTTCACCCCAGAATTGCTTACCTACCAGCTGACCAATCACTAGGCTTATGATCAGTTAGGAGGGACCAGTAAAGGCCTTTGCCACTTCCATTTGTAGAGCACCTGGTTTATAAAAATGAAAAAAAAATATATTGCTAAAGCAGGATTGCAAAGTGTGTGATGAATTCTCAAAGTTTTTACTGAAGTCACAGAAACTAACAAAAGCAGACAAAAGATGCAATGTGATTACGCTATTCATGAGACACTATTAGGTTTAACTGTAGGATACACATTCACAGTAACCATATCCAGAAATGGTTACCTTTGAAGTGCTGCCCCTTTGAGCATCATTCTCTCAAACAGACTTTGATCTTGGCTTCTTGGCATGTTCAACTTGCCACTGCAAATGTGACACAGGCGCTTAAAAAGCTTTTGCCTAGTGGAACTCATCTTGAGACAAAATCACATGGAGCCTAGGCAGATATCTTGGCTTAGGAGCATTGGATTGTGCAGCTCTTGGCAGCCCCCAGCCCATCTGTGCTCTTCTGCCCCATAGGGGGGACACCAGGTAAGGCTGGTAGAAGAAGCATCTGTCTAGGCCTAGTCTATAGCAGAGGACCACAGAACTGTGAGCGAATAAGAGAGTGACAGGATTTAGTCACTGAAACTTGGGAGTGATTTATAAAATTTCATTTGGAGATAAAATTACATGGAGCTCCCTTCAGAATACAGCTCTCCTACCTCATCAGAGGTCTACCTGTGATATCCAGCCCTGTATGAAATTTGGGTTAGACTAAGAAGGTAGCCCAGCCTGAGAATATGAATTATGGCTACTGGCAATGGAAATCAAAACTGTAGGGAAAGAGGTCAAAGTGGAAGGAGCCACAAAGTCTTGAGGAAAGGCAGGCATGGGGCACATGCTACACAAGTGTAGGATGAGGAGCAGGGAGATACAAAGGGTAAAGAGTAGCAAATGGCCCACTAGGACCAGCAAGTTCTGCCTTATATTACAGGCAGATTTCCCTAAGAGAAGCCCTTTTGCTTAGGGTAACTTGAGTGAATCCTTTCTTCCTTGACTCTAAAAGAAGGAAAGGAAAACATCAGAGTTGTAGGGAGATATGTGAAGGGTTTTTTTTAAAGGAAAAAAAAAAGGCAGCTTGCCCAAGGGTGTTTATTGCAATGCTATTCATAGCAGCCCTACACTGGAAGCAAGCCAAATGCCCAACAGACGAGCATGCGGAGAGTGTTGATTCATAGAAAGGGGTGCCTTGAGGCAGCTAAAGCCAAAACAGAACATGAAACTCACTCCTCTCATGTTGGGATGGAAACATGTACATCACATTGAAAAGGCCAAAGGTTATATAAATAGTTGACATTTCAAGTATTTTTTAACTATTCCTGCAAACTTGTGAATATAAGGGAAATTTATTCTTTCGCAGACGGAGGTAAAAAGATGCTTGGTGTTATAGAGCATTGCTTCCTCTCTTTTTTTTTTTTTTTTTGTTATACAGGCACTGATGTTGAATTTCCCCATCTGCCTCTGAACTTTGTGTATGTCCCAGGGCTGGATGCCAACCCTGAAGATGTGTGTGGTGAGAGCCTTTTCAGGTGAGATGATTACCAGGGCCCAGCTCAAAGCTTACCTTGCAGGCAGCCCCACTACTTGGCCCTTCAAAGGATCTGTCAACATAACAGGGTGGGGATGGGGCAGGTGTCCTGTCTTGGGCAGGAGGTACAGAAGTATATTCCTTGGATATTGTCAACTTACTGGGCTGTTGCTCTGAGTCTTTTCTTCCCCAGAGAGTGACTGAGGGCCAGAAGAAGGGTCAAGTCATCCTCCTAACAGGATGGGCACAATCAATAATGGTCCTGGGAGTTATGGTAATTGCCAACACATAGTGATGGCTTGCTTTGAGGTAGAGTCCCTTTCTGAGTTTAAATGTCATTGCTATAGCAAAATACCTGATGTTTGAAAATGTATAAAGAAAAAAGGTTTGGGGCTGGAGCGGTGGCTCGGTAGTTGTGGCACTTGCCTGGCATGTGTGAGAACGCAAATTTGAACCCCAGCACCATGTACACAGCAAAGTGTTGGAGAAATGAAAGCCACATGAAAAATGAAATAAAATTGATTTTTTCTCTTTCTCCCACTGTCCTTCTCTCTTATAAAAAAAAAAAAAAGGAAAAATCATGTTTAGCTCATGGTTCTGAGGATGGAAAAGTTGAAACAGTATGACACCAATGTCCAGTGAAGACCCCTTAGTTGCATCACCTCATGGCTGGCAGCATTGTGTGGGAGAAGAATAGGAGAGATATGGGCGGGGGGATGGACGGAGGGAGGGAGGGAGAGAGAGGGAAATAGAAAGAGAGAGATATCACAGGAGGAGATAGGAAACCAGAGACAGAGGAGGAGCCAGCTGCCTCTATTTTACCAACCAACTCTCAAGAGAACTAATCCACCCAAAGAGGATCCATCCATGAGGATGATCATAACCCAATCACTTTCCATTAGGCCCCACTTCATAAGGGACCCAGGACCTTGCAGTATTTACATTGGGGAATGAAACATCAATATACATCTTGATCACAACCAACCACATTGAAAAACCACTGTAGTCTCCAGCATTTTTTCTAGAGAGAGAGAAAGACAGAAAGAGAACCAAATTATTTAGTTTTTCATGTGGCCTTCATTGCTCTGACACTCTGTTGTATACGTGGTGCTGGGGTTCGAAATTGTGGACTTGTGCATGCCAGTCAAGTGCTGATACCGCTGAGCCATCGCTTTAGCCCTCCAACATTTATTGATGACAGACACCACTTGGCATTATGTACATGCTCACTTAATTCTAAAAAACTGCCTTATGAAGTTGGTAGCATCACCTCCTGAAGCTACAGATGAGGAAAGAGGCAGAATCAGTGTCCCACCAAGTGGCAGTGTGAGAATTGGGCAGGCTCCAAGTATTACCAGAGTGACTAAGCACTTTCTGTGGCCTGGTATCTGGCGAGGCACTTCAGACACATCTAGTCAATTTCCACCCTATGGTAGGCGATCCATGCATTATATCTGCATATTCTAAGCTTGCTGCCTGTGGGTGGCCTACTTAAGACCCCAGGGCAAGTAAGGGGCATGGCCATACTGAATCCTCAAATTTGTCCTCCTCAGTGTGATGGGATTTCTCAGTAGCTTTTCTGGAAGCATAACTGTCCTACATGTTTTTGGATTGGACATATCATTCCCCAAAGACCCTATCATGAGTGTTTGGTGATCCCCCTCAACTCAGGTTGAGTGGTTGGGGTGGTTCAGATGTGGTTTAAATGTAGTGTGACCCCAAGGGTTCATGGGTTGGAGGCATGGTCCTCAGTGTGGTGGGATTATAAGTAGGAGGGAACTTTAAAAGTGGGCCCTGTCCTCAAAAGAAATCCTGCTTAGCTCCATTGACAGGATATTATCCTCCCCTGGCTTCATGTCTGGTCATGTTGTTTCTCCTTTCAAATATTCTCCTGCCATTGTAATGTCATCATCCTGAGGTCCTCGCCAGAGCTGAGCAGAAGTCAGATTGTGCCCTTGAACCTCCAGCACTGTGAGCTAACCAAACCTCTTTTTGTTTTTTTATAAAGTAATCAACACCTCAAGTACTTACTTAAATTAATGAAAAAATGGACTAATGCAGTGGGGGTCCCTGAGTAGGTGTCTTTGGGGGGTATGTGAGGATATTTTGGCATTGAGATTTTGAGATATTTGATTAAGATGGTAGGAATAGATGCAGGTGACCTTATTCCTTAAAAAGTTCTGAAAAGCAAAGTGATACTGTATGTACATGTCCTTTTGGAAGACAATACAAAGAAAGCATCTTGGTTGACAAACAGATTTTCCAAAATGATCCATACTCTGTTTTAGACCAGTGTTATTGATGAACTAGAGGGTAGGATGGACAGTCCAAAGCTTGCACTGAAGATTGCAGCCCACTCTTAGTTTCCAAGTCAGGGAAACCTACATGAACCCAGGGACACTTAACTACTGATTCACATCCCAAGGTCTTTTTAAATTTTATTTTGATATAGAGTCTCACTAAGTTGCTGGGGCTGGCCTTAAACCTGTGATCCTTCTGTCTCAGCCTCCCAAGCTGCTAGGATTTCAGGTATGTGCCACTATTCCCAGCTTGTGATACTCCTCTTTACGAGGTGTGTACTGCATTCCATCTTAGTGAACAACTAATTTAGTCATAATGCTTGAAGCTACAAATAAAAACAAAAGCAGTTTAAAAACCAAGCAATGAGGACATTTATTCACTTTTGGAATGTGAGGACAAGGGTTAGCTTGTCTGGGGTGACTTCATATCTATGTTTCCTTGGCTGATCCACTTTGAGGCCAACATGGTACTTCTTCCTCAGAAGATGCCCTATGGAGCCAAAAGGCTGCCAGTGCACATGCAGTTTCATGCTTCCTCAGTCACAGCTTGTGTCTTACAAGAGTAAGGAAATTCTTTGTGTAGGCACCCCCTAGCAAACATCCTCCCCTTTCCTCTTTGTTTTGAATTGATTCCCATGCCCATCGCTAAGCCAAATACTGTCTCTGGGACAAGGAATTATGATGATTACCATCTATGGTAAAAAAGAGGCAAGCCCTACCATCCCTGCTATGCCGACTTTTTATTACTGATCCAGTCATGCACAGTAGTGCATGCCTCTAATCCTAGAAACTCAGGAGGCTGAGGCAGGAGGATCACAAGTTCAAAGGCAGCTTCAGCAACTTAGTGAGGCCCTGTCTCAAAAAAAAAAAAAAAAAAAAACTAAAAAAGGCTGGGGATGTAGTTCAGTGGTTAAGTGACCCTGGATTCAATCTCTGGTATTAAAAAATAAATAAATTACTGACCCATAGTCCTGCACACACAATTGTTTCATGCCAATTGGTTTGGGTTGGTTTATTGTGCTGTATTAGATTGTTAAATCAAGGATGAATAAAGTAAAATATAAAAATCCACTAAAATAAGTCTTTTACGTAAGAATTATTGTCTTGACTTTACAGCTAAGGAAATTGAGTTGGGGAATTTGTATAATTTGCCCCAAATTACAAATACATAAGAAATAAAAGAATTTGCATCTGTTTCTGTCTGACCCCAAAGCACGAGTACTTCAACAGAACGTAATATACTGCCCTAACCCAATCCTTCACCAGGGCATTGTGAAGAGCTGTCTTCACAGGAGATGGTCCCTGCTTCGGAAGTTCCCCTGTGACCTCTATAGGAGGAGTCCCCCAGTAGTTCCTGGGACATGCAGAGATGGGAGCTCTTGAGAAAGCAGTTGCTGACTGTTGACTCCTCTCATAAAGCCCCAGCTGTATCCTTGGACTCTGGATGATTCAAACACTCAAGGTCCCTTGGCAGTTTAGAGGGTCTGTGTAGTTCTCCTTGTGAGGGGTAGTACTCCTTGTGAGGGGCACTCCTCAGGGTATGTCTACTGTGGGCATCACAGCTCCTCCAAGGAGCCCACTGCAATCCCGAGAGACTTATTAAGGAAATGTTTGTAAGACCATCGATGCCAACCTCCTAATTGCCTTCTCTATGACTTTGCATCTCTATGGTGCCTTGCAGATAGTGTTTGCTAACTGAATGAGTCTACTCCAAGGCTATTGGCCTATGGATGCCCCACAGCACAGGCTTTATAAATGGTTTCACTTCATTTACTTTTCCCTCAAAGACCCCCACAGATGCTGGGTATCATCTTATCCTAGGCAGAAAGGGACATGACCCCCACAGAGGTGTTCAGGAAGTCAGGTCATGCTCCATCCAGTCCTAGCAGTGGGGTGCCCATCTTTTCTGTAAACACTTCTTAATCTCTAGCCCACTTCCTGCTGGATGGAAGCTCTGTCTGTTCTTGCTCAGGGACTGACTGAACCTCTGTCCCTGGACTTCCTTCCATGAATGTGCCTTGCTGGCCACTTCCATCAACTTGCCCTCTGATATATCTTAAAATGATACCTTATGTCCCATGGCTATGAGAGTCACCCACCTGTAGGACAAAAATGCCCTTTGGACTTTGGGATCTATTCGTTGACTGCATCACCATAGACTTGGTTCCATCTTCTTTAGGATGGCTCTTCCAAATGCCTATTTCTGGTTCTGCTTAACAAGGTGCTGTCCCCATCCTTTGGGCATTAAGGTTTAGATCTGAAGTGTCCCCCAAAAGCCTATGTGTGAGACAATGCAAGAAGTTTTAGAAGTGAAATGACTAGTTTATGAGAGCCTTAACTCAATCAGTGCATATATCCCTAATAGAGATTAAGTGGTAATTGTAGGCTGGTAGGGTGTGGCCGGAAGAGAAGGGTCCCTGAGGGTGTGCCTTTGGGGGTTTTATTTTGTCCACATACAGGAGAACACTCTTTCTCTCTGTTTCTTGGTGACCACGTCCTCATCTCTTTTCCTCTGCTATGCTATTACTCTATGATGTTCTGTCTCACCTCGAGCCCCAAGGAATGGAGTCAGCTATCTATGGACTGAGATCTCTGAAACCTTGATTTCCAAAACAAACTTTTCCTCCTGTAATTATTCTTGTCAGGTCTTTTGATCACAGCAGTGAAAAAACTGCCTGTCTCTGGGTCAGTAGGCATCTCCGGGCTCCAGGAGGTCAGAATTCCTAAGCTGCTGTCACAACCAAGTCTTCAAACTCTCTAAAATCAAGGGGTGAGCAGGAGGAGAGGGGCAGGTTACAATCTCTCACAGCAATAAGGGACTTAATATCTTCCTCTCCTGGCCCTCCCTCCTGCCAGCTTGCATTCACAAATAGAAATGAGATCACATTTTATGATCTAAAAATAACTGAGAGTACCTTTCCTAAAGAGTAAGAAGTTTATGATATTAAAATCTAATTGCAGATTTTTGCACAAAAGACATCCCATGAGATCATATGTTGAAATTACTGGTTACATGGCAAATAATAAAATGACAAGAAATGACAGTAGAGACAGCTCAGAATAGAGGGTAGAGATAGGTGGGGCTCAGAGTCAGACAAATGTGCCTTCAAATCCCAGCCCTGTCATTTATTTGTTAAGTGACCTTGAGAAGTCATATAGCTTCCCTGAGTCGGCTTCCTTGACTATGAATGAACCTAAGATAGCAATATTTACCTAAAAATTTATCATGAGGAATAAATTGTACATAACTGAAATATGTACACAAAGTAGCTGGTATGGTGTCTAATGTGAGTCTTTTATATATGTATACACCTATGTGTATATGAATGTATATATTCCCTGACTATGCTGGGCAGGCATTAGAGATGGTACTGTTTTTGAGAATAAAGAAGGAGCGAGAAGAGGAGGAGAAGATGAAATAGAAAGACAAGGGAAGAAGAAGAGGGGAAAACAGAGCTTCTTCTTGAAAGCTCTGTCACATATGAACACTCAGTCTTCAAATCAGATGCTCTCTCAATAATGACCACAAGCTACACTTGTTTCTGAATAAATGAGAATGACTCTTTGTAAATTATTATAAAACATAATGGTCCTCAGTGCAATTGAAACAGTCATATTAGGTTTAGAGAGGCACAGGAAAGGTTCCATATACTCTATGACCCTCCACCTGGTTGGGGCTTCTCATCCTTCTAAGTACAACTGTGTGCTCCTTTATCAAGTACATCTTCAGGATCATCTGTCTTATTTTCTGTGTAGTCTCACACCCTTTGCAGGAAGATTAATCCTTTTAAAGAGTGGATGCTGATAACGGTAATACTTTCTGGCTTTAACAATTAAACATTACTGTAAGGTATTGCCTTAAACACATACATTCCTTTATCTTCTCACACACTGCAGAAGATGTGCTAATGTTAAATCCCCAGTAGCTCTACATTATTATTATTTTTTTAGCCAATTAAGTATCATTGTCCTTATTTTGGATTTTTCTATTAGCTATGGAACTTGAGTTATTAAGATCATGAAGTGTATTGGAATGGAGATATATTTCATTAAGTAAAGTTTTTATGACATTAGTGGTTTATTAACTTCTAATTAAATTAAGGAGTTGAGTTGACTTTTCTTTCTTTTTTGTTTTTCTTTTTTTTTGAGGCTGAAAAAGAGTTCATGCTTTAGAGGCATAACTAGATTTGGATAACAAGGAATTTGGAATTGCATGTCATCCCTAGGATTCTAATTTCCAGGTTGTATTTTATTAGGAAGCTACATCTAAATGAGATGGGGGTCTCAGCTTTTTGTTCCTAGAAGGTTCATGTGCTTTTGTCCAGGTTCTTTAGGTTGTCCATTTACCAGCCACCCCATCACTGACTCTTCTTTCTTATTGTAGAAACTGCCCTAAATATAAAAGTTAAAAAATGCTAGATGCTTCGGCTGGGGTTTAGTTTAGTGGCAGAGAACTAGAGCACTTGCCTATGTATGATGGAATGATTTCGATTTCCAATACCAAGCACACACACACGCACACACACACACACACACGCACACACTCACATTCTCACTTTCCTTCCTGCTAAGATGGTCCTTCATGTCAGGATCATGTCCTAGACACTGACATGTGACAGAAATCTCTCTCCTGGATGTTTCCAGCATGAGTGGAGGAAGGAGAAATGTCCCCTTATATCATGGGACACAGTGGCCAGGAGAACTGACATCCAAGGTAGCACCTGCCCTGGAATATTGATACCACTAGGGGCAAATGTCAGGAGTCAATCAACTGAGTTTGACAATAGGCAAAAATGGGAAGTATCCGGGTTCTGGGAGATCATAGCATGCCCTGTTCTGTTCCCTGTAGCCCAAAGCATCCTAATCTTTCAACTAAGATGAAGACATATCAAAGAGTGCCCAAGGGAGGGGCAAACTTATCAAGTTCTGACACTGAGTCTTCCACGGTGGCATGGACCACAAGATCTCCCTCCACTCTGATTTTCTCCCTCTATACCAGGCACTGTGTTCTCAGTCTGATGGTCTCATCTAAGCCCAGAGTCACCAGAGGGGCAGAGTCTTCTGATCTCCATTCCCAGGTGACAAGATGAGCCATAGAGGTACAGGTAACTTACTGCAACACAGGACCTTCTCAAAGCTCCTGTCCTTAAGAAGCAGGGTCATGCAGCTGACTGTGTCTAGGCTCCAGCTGAAAGGGTCTGAGCCCTTGTGTGAAACAGACATATTAACACACATACCCCACCATGAGGCCAACTTAGCCACCCAGCCACAGATCACTGCTTATTTTCAAGAAGCCATTTACATGATTTTATAGGGAAGATTTAGACTTTTAATTATTTTCTAAAAATATTAAGTACCATAATCCCAGCAGCTCGGAGGATAAGGCATGAGGATTACAAGTTCAAAGTCAGTCTCAGCAACTTAGTGAGGCCCTGAATAACTCAGCAAGAGTGAAACCCTGTCTCAAAATTAAAAAAACAAAACAAAAAAATGTTACCTGGTTACACATAGTATAAAGCAACCTCACTCTCCACTCCCTCCAAAAAACCAAAAACAAAAACAAAATCCCCAAGAAATGTGCTTGCTGGTCATTCATGCAGGCTGTCCACTGGAGACTGCCCTTGTTTTCAAAAGGAGAGGCATCTCTCCCCTACATCCCCAAGACCCTCTATAAGGCCTTACCAAATACCTCCAGTCCCACTAAATGTATCCAATCACCTGCATTCCATCTCTGGAACCTCTTTTCTATTCTACCCTCACCCAATCTGCCCATTCTCGTTCATCCTCCCTGCCCACCAGTTTTCCCACTTGCCAGTCTCCTAACTCGTCTCTTTGTTCTACATTAAAGCCTGGTGGAGCTGTTAAAAACTCTAACTGGAATCATCTAACTTCTTCAAGCCACCAAGTGGAATAAGCAGATATGCAGGTCCAAAATGAATCTTTACCCTTTTCTACAAACAATGAATTTAAATTGGATTATAACTCTGGATGTAAGAGCTAACACTATAGAACTTCTAGAGGTAAACACAGTAGGAAATTGTTGCCTTGTTGAGTTAGGCAAGCATTTCTTAAATAGGATACCAAAAACAAACCACGAAAGAATAAATTAATGATCTAATGTAAAAAATATAAAAATGTCTTCTCTTTGAAAGACACTGTTGAAAAAGCTGGGATAAAATATTTGCAGAAACACATACATGCTAAAAACATATCCAGGATATATAAAGAACTCTCAGAATTCAGTGCTAAGAAAACAAACAACCCAATTAAAATATGGGCACACGATTTGGATATACACCTCATAAAATAATGCGTAGGCTCAGCAAGTAACTGTATAAAAGGGCAGTTTTACATTATCAGCCATGAGGAAAATGCAACTTGAAATCAGAATGAGAAATCACTTTACACCAAAAAGGATGGCTAAAATTTTAAAGTCTGACAATAGCAAATGCTGATCAAAGTATAGAGCAACTGAAACACTCAGGCATCTTTTTCATTCATGTAAATGATATTTTAGTTTGAAAACAGTCTGGCAGTTTCTGATTAACTGAAACATATCATATGACCTCCAAATTTTGTTCTCAGTTATTTACCTAAGAAAAATAAAAACGTAGATTTTCAGGAATACCTTTACACAAATATCTTTAGCAATTTTATTCGTTTATTGCTAAAACTGAAACTAGTCCAAATTTCTACCAGTCAGTGACTGAATGAACAAATGGATGCACAATCTCATACAGTGGAATCCTAATCTGCATTAAAAAGGAACAAGGGATTTATGAAACAATGTGAAGGAATCTCAAGCACATTATGCTATATGACATTCTGTGCTATTTTGTTTAGAAAAGAATCTCAGAAAGTGAAATTATGAGGAGACAACATAGATTAGTAATTGTTGGGAGTAGGGAGGGGGATCAGCTGCAAAGGATGTAGAGCAACCTTTGGAAATCATTATTCTCTGCATATTTTCCTAAATTCCAGAAAAGCACTTAAAAAAAGTAAAATTTCTTGTCAGCAAATTATTCCTCAATAATCTGAACTGAAGAATCATCCTTCAGTGGAACCACAACCTATTTTGGTTGTAAAGTCATTTTGATTCAAGCCATCAGGAACAGGGAAGCTCACATCAAGGCATGAATGGCATTTCGTGGAAATTCTAAACAAGAGCTGTACAGACCCAGGAAAGGAGAGGTGTAGAGCATCTATTTGGGTCTTCCTTAATCATAAGTGTCTTGTCCTTACCTGGTCTCCTTTGTCCAGACTTCTTCCAGTGCTTCAGGTACAGAATCCCAGGTGCAGCTCATCACTCTGCCCATTGATCCGTCTCCTCCTTAGGAACTGGAATTCTTGGGCCAGGTGCCTATACAAAAAGCAGCTCCAGTTTGGAGGGTGGAGATTATTTTGGTAAACCCCATGGCAGACATATCTCATACCCTCCCATTCTCTTTAGGTTCAGCAGAAATTCCTAAGTCTGATGAATATTTCCTTTTTCCTTTCCAGCCTGGTCTCTGATCAAATCTCCTGACTCTGTGCCTCCCCCAGCCCCAGCCCAGTTTCTATGACTACAAGGTGTAACTACAAAGTCTTTCTGGCTTTGGTCTGAAGTGCATGGACCTAAATGCCCTTTCTTTAGTTCCTTTTTTTGCCTTACTTACCATGATTGCTGTCCCAGGACTCTATGAGGGCATCATCACCACTGGAAAGCCCTCTCTGAATGCCACCAGTCTCCTTATCTTTCAACTCTGGAAGCAGCCAATTTTTCTTCGTTTTGGAGGGTTCAAAGAACTCAAGTAGTTGGAATAGTAGTGCTCATGTAGATGGTTTTGGAGTCTGTTCAAAATGCAGATCAACCCACAAAGTGTGAATGTTGTAGGACCTAGATGAGCAATGGGATTTGCAGTCCAAACAGGTTCCTCCAGGTCTAGGGTAGGCACTATGACTGTCTTATGGAGCAGATCACTCCCTGCCCCATGAAGGTGAGCTAGTGGGCAATTCTTTGTGCAGTTGATCACTGGTTTTCAGCTCTGCCTTCTAGGCTATGTGTGCATGCACCATGTGCAATGGTGGGGGGGTGGTGGTGGTGGTGCTGAGCTGGGGGACCAGCTGTGGCCAAAGGAGAGAAGTGAGGGTCACAGATGGTCAGAGCATCTAACCGGCAAGATGCAATTCACCCCATTCTCTTTCCCTTTGCCAAGGCTATTGGCAATGTTTGAGATGGTGCCTGATGATCACAGTGAATCATTCCATTATTTCATTCATTTACATTACTGATAAATTCATTTGCATGATAACTATTTTTCAACATGACTTATTCCACTTAATGCCCTCTTTGTGCCAGGTACTCTCTCTTCCAGAAGAACACTAGTGAAGGGCACATGGTTACCACTGTTACCATGCTTATAGTCAACAGGGGAGACAGATGTTAATTAATTCATTACTAATTAAAAAATTAGAGTCTATCAGATTCTCTACTTTCAGCTGTATGAGCCTTCTAACTCATATTTGGATAATTGAATTCTTCACTATCATGGAATCTTGTTTCCTGTCCTGACACATAAATCCAGCTCATGTATTTCCCCTTGGTGAGTTTCTTGAACTATAAAGCACACTTTCTTGCTGGGTTATCCAAGATCATTTCTATACTTCCTCGGTGCTGTCCTCCTGTGGGGGAGCCCATAGGGCAGGGATATTTGGAGTTTAGGGTCAGGAAATTACTAAGGTAGTCTGCCCACAGGATTGGTTTATTCAGGGTCATAGCATGGGGCCAGCTGCAGCTTCTACAATCCCAAAAGTGGTAAGTTCATAAACTGTATCAGAAAATGGTACTGAGCATGTCCTGCCCACTGAGATCTATATAAAGGCAGGAAATTCGGGATTGAGGGTCCAATCCATGAATTCTAGTGATCATTGACAGGATGATAACACTTGACACTTATTTCTATCTCATTTCTGTTAACAGTGATGTCTGAAAACTAACATTTTGAGATAACTAAATGCAATGTCTGATCCTAGAAAGGATCTTATAACAGAGGGAAATACTATAAAGTATATTATCAGATCAATCGGCAAAACTGAAATATTGACCTAGACTAGATACAAGCATCGTGTCAACAGAAATTCATGAATTTGTTAACTGTATTGTGGCCATGTAAGATAATATACCTATTCTTAGGAAAGACATATCGATGTGCTAAAAAGTATGGGGCCATGGAATGTGAAACTTATCCACAACTGATCCAGAAAAAAAAAATGTCCAAGTATGTGGAAACTTTCAAACATTTATGAAATTCTCATGACCTGTCAGGCTTTCTGGCTGGAGCAGGCGTGGATTGCCAACTGGAGCCTGTTTGCATAGCTACAATGTTCAAAGCTTATAAACTTTCAAAAAGTTGGCTGAAAAAGTTTTCTCTTTAATTTTCTTTTGTGTTCTTTATCTAAATAAGAGTCCTTTGTGCTCCTTCCCCACCTCCCCAGGAATCTAAATCCTTTCACATCATTATTCTCTATTGATTTTTATCTTCTTGGATTCTGGGCTTGGACCAATGGACCGAAATTTTAGAGAGGCCTATTTCAGATATAGGAAAAGATGACTTTTCTTTGATTAAATCAGTCTAAGGTGAGAAAACCATTGCTAGAAGCAAGAGCTATAAAAGCGTGCCTAAAAAGAACTTTGGGACAATGAATGTTTTTCAATTCTTCCCTTACACTTACCCGCTACTTGACCTTTGGAAATCACTTAACTTCTTGGAGATTCAGTTTCCGGGTCTGTACATTAGATATTTCCCAGGAACCACCTCAGAGGACCAAAATGAGTGTTAAAAACGAGCATTCTAGAAAGTTTGCGCATTGTTTGCTCAATGAAGGTAAGTTACTGAAGTAGGTGGTTTTTTAACTTTAAGACCCAGAAGGAAACATAATCATTGTCACACTATCTGTATTACAACTTTGATACGATAGAGACATTAAGAATCACATTTACAGCAATGGTTTCCAGAGCCCTTCCAGCAGTCATTTTGTGTTCCCAGTATGACCTGTTTGAATCCTGGGACATCACTTCACAGGCGGGCAATATTCCCCCACTTTAAAGTTAAGGCCACTTCGTTTTTAAGAAAAAACGAAGGACTTCTCACTCTGCCCGCATTCCAATACTCACACACAAACGAAGAAACTGAGGCTCAGAGAAGGGAGGCCCCAGACTTGGCTGCTTTTGAGTAAACCCAGGTTGCCTTTCACTGGGCCAGGGACTGCCGGCCGCTGCTTGTCTTTCCCTTCGCCCCGGCTAAAGGATTTGGATTGTACAGTTAACACTTTTTGAGTTTCAAACAATTCGTTTACAAAATGCCTTTCGGGACGGGTCCGATTTGTCTTTTGCTGGGGCAGCCACTGGAGTTCGACGGTCGCGGTTCTGAGTCCAGGAATCCCCGGGGGCAGTAGGAGGTGTCCCCATGCGCTGGCCCGGGGCAGATGCCTCGGGGCAAGTTGGGCCCCCGCGGCGGCTGGGCCCGCGCGCCCCGCGCCACGCCCTGCGCCCAGGCCGCGGCTCCTCCCGCGCTGGCGGCCGCCGAGCGGTCCGGGCGGCGGCGGCGGGAGGAGGAGCAGGAAAAGCGGCCGGGGGAGGAGGCGGAGGCGGCGGCGGCGGAGGCGGGGAGGGCGGGCGGGGCCGGGCGAGTTTAAAGCCCATCGAGGGGGTGGGGAGGCCCCGAGGAGGCAGGAAGGGAAGGGAGCTGCTGTTCCGCGGGCGGGCGAGCTTGGCGCTCCGAGACCCGCCGAAGCCCAAAGTTTCCGCGCAGCCCCTAGGCGGTCGCAGCGGTGCGGGACGCCCAGGACCGTCCTGCACGCCGTCCTCGCCCCGAGGGGACCCCGCGCCTGCTGCCCGCTGCGAAGTGTGTCGCCGGCGGCCACGCGGAGGCGGCGAGGAACGGCGCCGCGGCAGGTACGGAGTTGGGCGGGGAGCGCGGCAGCAAGTTACTTTGTGGTCCGCGCCGCCGCGGGGCCCGGGCGGGCCGGGCGGGTCCCCGCCGTCATTGTCTGCGCGCTGGCCGGCTGCGGCCAGGGGCGGCGGGCCCCGCGGAGGCGCAACGGACGGAAGGGCGTCGCCTCAGGGCTGGGGGCTTCTGCGCCCCAGGCCCGTGGCGGGAGGTGCTGGAAGGCGGGAATGGGGCTGCGGGTGCGCTGCAGAGGCGAATGGGCGCCCCACGGGGGCTCTCCCCGCTGCGCTCCTGACCCATGGGGGGAGGTGTGGGGCCCGAGCGACGCATTCTTGAACCATCTTGTCAGACGCCCGCGGCTGGGGGGTTGGGGCGGGGGCTGCGGTCAAGGCCGTGCTCCCCGAGGCCGCCACTCACAAGGGTGGGCGCCCAGGCGCCCCTGGAGCCCGGGTGCTCCTGCTGCGCGGCGGGGCCTCGGCGCGCGCGCCCAGGCGGGCCAGGCAGCGGTGCCAGACACTCCCAAGTCCCGAGCGCGGCCCAGCCTCCGACGGAGGATTTTTTTTTTTTTTTTTTTTTTTTTGGTTCAGTGAAGTGGCCCTGTTACCCGCCGCTGGGGCCTAACATCAAGTTGAGGGCTCGCAAACTAGCCGCCCGCCAGCCGTGGAAACGTGATAAGAGCGGTACCGTTTGCAGAAGGAAATTTCTGATGCAACTCTCCTCCTTTGCTGATTGCCTCTCCAAACGCCTGCCTGGCGAGGGCCCTTGAGCATGTGCGTTATGGAAATTAGGGTATTCTTTACTTTTTATTGTGTTCGAATTTTCTTGGGATTGGAAGAAAGGCGAACTTCTTATTGTTGGCTTGGAGGAAACATTGTTGTAAAGTAGGGGAGCCACAGGTGATTTTTACAAGGCCCTGAATCTTTAGGATGCTTTTGAAAGAATGTTTTCTTGAAAAGGTCTTAATTAAGAGATGCAAAGAAAAGACCAAAACAAGTAGCGCTCGTGAGTAAATATGCGTTATTGCACAACTTTCTCTTTGCTGCTGTTTAAAAGGCCAGGCCCAGAAGACTTTGTTTCACAAAATGCTGATTCAGCTGTTTGGAGCCCCTGAGTTTCAAGAAATGGTGTTCTATTTAACGTTTCTCTCTGTTTTACCAAGAACACATGTTGTTAGCGCAGCAACAGGCGTAGAGGAGGGTTTACAGCACAATGCTGGTAATATTTTAACAAGAGTTGACCTAGAGCTCCTCTTTCCAGGAGGACAGAGAGGTAGAATCTAGATTTCTACAGCAGAGGGGATTCTGACTGAGACAATGGTGAAGCGCCTTTTAGGAAAGTATTTTACGAAGTAAAAATCCTGAAATCAAATGTTTTTCCCAGGAATCATTGCCGATGTCCAGATTTTTTTTTGTTAAAAATCAAAAGTGTAGGATTACTGCACATAACATTTGAGTTTTACTGGGAGCTCTTTGAAAGAGAAGAGCTGCACAGGCCAATCCCCAGATTACAGGGAGGGAATTTAAGGACAGACAGAGTTACATGCCCAGCAGGCATTGCAGTAATTGAGAAGTGTAGCCACTGATACTTTGGTAGCCTTTCACAGTTTACAAGGTACTTTCAAAAGCCTTGTGTTTTTTTTTGTTTGTTTGTTTGTTTGTTTTTAAATACACTGTATAGTCCCCATGATCCCCATTTTACAGGTCTGAAAACCGAGGCTCATGAAATCAATTGGCATGCCTGAGGTCATAGGGACTGGCAAATGACAGAGCTATCACTAGTACCTAAATTTTAGATTCTTTTGAGTCCTGTATGTTTTATGCTTGTACAAAAGTACATCCACCACTGAAGGAGATATGGCATGGAGGAGGTATATTCTGCTAGTCACAGCCACACAATGGGGAGGCTCTGAGATGGTTTCTTAATCCAGTGACTCCCAGCCTTCAAGATATTGGCCAAACCATACTGGTCAAACCATTATCGATATTTATTTTTATATTTGAATAAACATTTCTTTTGGGAAGAAATTTTGATATCCATGAAGTCATGAGTTTGATATGATAGTTATGTTTGCTGTAATTAAAATAGAAAAGCTGCATACCCCTAAAGTCACCTGTTGCGTGTCATCTGTGGTCTGCATGGCTTTTAGAGCAGAGTTGGATTGGTTAAAATGGTTTCCTTTGTGGACCAGGAAATCAGAGCTCGGCAAGCTCATGGCAGCTAACTTATTGAAACTCTGAGAAAACTGCAGGGGATTTTGGTCCTGTTTCATGGAAGAAAAAGCCTGTACATTTGCATGTTGACTGTGTAATTTCTGTCTATTAAAGTATCATGGAGTTGCAGCTGTACATTCAAAATTTAAATGAACTTTTTGTTAGTGGAGTTTTTTTTTTTAAATCTATCTTATTTTTTGCTTACCTAAAGATGTTTATTTCCTCCGTATTTTTCATTTTGATGATCTGGCTAGGTTAGAGACTTTACAATGTATAGAAACCAAACTACTGCTTCAACAAAGACACCTATTGTGCCTTTAGCTTCATCTTGGAGTCATAGAATTTTTTGGAATCTTAAGCATTTCTAAAGGCGAAACCTTATAGCTCTGATTCTAGACCTTTTTTTTTTTAATTTTTGAATGTAAGCATTTAAAGCTAGAAGTTTCCCTCTGGGCACTGCTTTGGCTGCATCCCACAAGTTTTGATGTTGCATTTGTTTTGTTTTTTTTTTTCTAATGAAATTCATTTCAGAAGTATGGGAGTTATGGAAGAAATTAGACAGTCAAACTTTGTGGTGGGGCTTGGCATCAGGTGCTTTAGGATTTGTGGCATGTTCTTCAGCATCTGCACACTACTGGCTGTATGACTTCTCTGATCCATTCAAACACGGGATGGTACTGAATTTGTGTTAGTATTATTTGAGCAGCATACTTTGGGGAACTGTAGCTGTTCTCCCTCCTGGTTGGACATCCTCACTTCTGGCTGCCTTCCCTAACTCTGAGGAGCTCTTCTGAACTGATCTTTGAGGAGTGACCTTTCCTGCCACTAGTCTTTGGGAGGCTTTTGTCCACACTCCTAATGATCACGGCACCTGTTGATTGTGGGTACATAAAAGCAGAGGAAGGTTAAAACCACTTGCTTATTCATGGACAGGCAGACTGACAAGTTCTTCTTTAATAATGGAATGAAAAATGGTGTGATTGTCCTTTTTACTTATTGTTAACATCATCTGGGGCAATGGGAA
Organism: Aplodontia rufa; assembly: GCA_004027875.1. Taxonomy (NCBI): domain Eukaryota; kingdom Metazoa; phylum Chordata; class Mammalia; order Rodentia; family Aplodontiidae; genus Aplodontia; species Aplodontia rufa. The sequence goes on from PVKS010001497.1 coordinate 90,573, forward strand.
TAGGTGCTGGGTGGGAGGGTTGCCCTTCCCATCATATAGCTTCACTTTTGCTTTGTTTGTTCAAAGCAGCCACCCACACTAACCATTCTGTGAGGCACAGTTGCCTCTGTTGGACTCTTGGTTTTACCATTTACTAGTTAGGTGAGCCTGAACAAGTTAATTAGCCTCATTCATAGAACAGAAATTATAGGAACTTTCATCTCCAAGTGTTATTGTGAAAGTAGAATGACCTTAGATTTGTGTAAATGATTGGTGCAGTGCGTGGCACACATTGACTTTGGTGGGGATGTGTTGTGGTACTGTGCAGTCAGCCTCATCTTACAGTAGTTTGTGTGCTTGTTCACCTGCTTTCTTTTCACTTCTAAGGTTTGCTAGAAAGGAGACCCTGCTCTTCGTATTTTTGTCTTGCTGTGCTTTGCACACATTTATTGTGCAAAACCTTATTGAATTGATCTGAATGTTCTGTGGGTCACTGTCATTGTTAAAAATCTTTTTATTGACTATGTTTAGCATGGCTGTTTGAACTCCTCACAGGTAGGATGCTAAGATCAAAGGGAGATGGTGAACCATAGACTTTACTTTGCTGAAAACCATTTGAATCAGATAAAAATGTATGGCAGGCATCAAAAACTGGTTCCCTGTGACCTGTAGTGAAAGATGCAAAGACCCCTGAAAGGCACAAGCTCAGATGGCTGCAGTGTTGGATATACAGAGAGATCTCTCATGGAGCCTGTGGTATTTGTCTTTGGGCCCCTGAGGTTGGCGTCTGCACTCCACAGAGGCATGTATCCTAGCCAAGAATGAGATGAGCGTGGATCACTCATCCTGGAAATGCTGACCATGCCTTTGGGGAATGCCTTTGAACCCCATCCAAGGGCTGTGCTGATGGGCAGCCCCACTCTTCCCTGAAGTCCTAGCAGTGTTTGAGCTAGGTAAACGGGCCTGGGCACAAGCTGCTGCCATCTCACCTACTAACACAGGACTACAAAAGCACATGGCATGAAAGAGCTCAATGTATGTCACTCCTGGTTGTAGGCACTCCAGTCTGAATTTCCTTTAATATAAAAACCTTGATACTATCACAAATCTAAAACAGATTGAGCATCTCTAATCTGAAAACCTGAAATCAAAATGTCTCCAAACCTGAAACCATTTGAGTGGCAAGTTGGTGCTGTAAGTGGAAACTTCCACATCATGAAACTTTGTTTTATACACAGAATTATTAAAACTATTGTATTTCATTATCTTCAGACTATGTATATCCAGTATATATGAAATATAAATGAATTTCATGTTTAGACGTGGGTCCTCTCCCCAAAATATCTCATATGTGTTCAAATGTTCCAAAATATGAAGGAAAAAAAGGACTTTCCAAATAACAGTTCTGATACCAACCATTTTAAATAAAGAATACTACCTAGAGTGATGTTTTTAGGATTCCCTGCCACAAGAAAGAAAGTGATGAAAAACTGCTATGAGTTGAATGACTTTTAAATTTAGATATTTGTACAACTGCTTTTGTGCCTGAGCACAATACTCTGTGTTGAGTCCTGGGCTTTGCACAGGAGTGCTGCTCTTAGAAGGTCTTTGTGTTGGAGGGAGGTGGAACTGGGTGAGTCCAATGGCCCTCTAATTGTCCTGAATGGGCTGACTTCAGGCAGAGTCTGCTGTTCTTCTTTCCACCCTGGCAGTGTCACCTGGCCAAGCACAGGCTGTGGTATGTTCCCTGAGAGCCTCCATGTTGCCATTTTTAGGGAGCTGCCTGTTCTCTTCCAATGAAAATTGTGTGGGTCTCACAGAAACTGCTCCAGGATGTTCCTAGAGATATGAGAACATTATGCCCCATGGCCTGCATCTCCTTATTGGGATGGTAGTGCCTAGGAGAAGGGAATAAAGCAAAAAGAGGAATTCCTTGCTTCCTTCTTGGGTCATCCCCAACTGCAGGCCTTGGCTGGCCTTTCCCGGCACTCTGGGACCTGCATGGCTGTGAGGAGACAAAGACACACAGTCCGGTTGTGGCCCTCCTTCTGCAGCTGGGGCACTGCTCCCACCACACAAGTGTCTCAGTCATGTTCATCTGGATGATCGCCTGGCTTTGTAATTCCTTGACTCCCAGACTTTTTTCGATTTATTTTTAAATCAGTGATAGATGAACAGAGAAGAATCAAATAATTCCCCAGAAGTAACCAGGTTTATCAGCATTTTTTTCTGTGTTTACCTTCTTACTTATACTTTTTCCTCCTGTTTCTTTTGGTAAATTTGTCAAGATTGTTTATGCAATGTTGCTTATATCTGAGCCTTATAGTATATAGGCTTTTTTCTTATGTCATAGGATATTTTGTTTTCTCCTGGAGTTGTTTTTGCTTGGGTGTTTTTATACACTCCCCTCCCCTCAAACTTACAGCGTTGTATGAATCTCTGATGCATTAGGTAATCTGCTGGTTTTATCTTTTGCAAGCAGAATCCCAGGTGCCCTTTGGAATGGTCACTCTGAAGGCTCCCTGCACAGCTGTCATCTTGGAATCTTTCATCTCCATCATCCTGGAAATGCCCTTTGTTTTTCTCTTAGATTTAATGACTTGTTCTTTCTTGGTTTATTCCCCAAATTTGGAGATACATGGGATGTAAATTCTTTGAGACTTAGCATGTCTGAAAATTTTCTTCTTCTAACCCCATAGTTAATAATTTCTCTGAATGTAAATTTCTAAATTGGAGAGTTTTCCCTCAAAAAATTTGAAGACCACCTACTGTCTTTAAGCAGCGTGAGGTTGAGAATGAAGCTCATTTGATTCTTGATTCTTGGTGTGAAAGAATTACCAAAGTGTTTCTTTTTATTTTTTGGCTTTGGCTTTTGTTTCGTTTCGTTTCGTTTTGTCATGGTGGAACCTTCTAGGGTATTCTCTTTGTGTATTCAGAAGTTCCTTGAAGATGTGTCTTGTTGGGTCTGCATATATTATGCAGGGTGTTGAAAATCCTTTCAAGTTGGAAACTCAAATCTTTCTAGTTTTTCTTTTTGTGGTGCTGGAGATCCAATGGGGGCCTCATGCATGCTGGGCAGTCGCTCTGCTGCTGAGCCACATCCCCAGCCCTCTCTCTTGTCTTGAACATGTTTTTAAATTAATTCTTTAATTTCTTTACTTCCATTTTACTCTTTTTCTGAAATGGCTATTTAATTGTTAGCATCTTGCCCCGGATTTATTAGTATTTTTTGATCTCCTATATCTGCTGTATTGTTTTAGGTTTTGAGTTATATCCCTAACTTGGCCTTTTAACCTTGCTATGTGATTTTAAGTTTCTATTAACATTTTTCATCTCCAAGGACTTTTTAAATTTCTTCCTTGATTTTTTTTTTTCTCAATACACTTTGGTTCAGAGCAATTTTAGGCTCACAGTACAATTGCCCGACCTCCTGTGATTTCCCTCACTATGGCAAATCCTAAACCAGAGTGGTGCATTTGTTACAGCCAGTTAACCAATGTTTACATATTTTTGACACTTGAAGCAAGTGTTCTTTTCTTTTAATGGCGTACTAATCTTTTCCCATACATATAATAGCTTTTATCTCAGTTGGAGAGACTTTTTTTTGTTTTTGTTTTTTTAACTGTTCATGCATAGTTTCTTCTCTCCAATTTTAAACTTTGTTTTTACTTTTCTGCGTGTTTTTGTCTCACTTACCTGGAAAGCAGAACCTGTGGCAAATGCTTGTGTACTTGAAGGAGGGTGGCAGAGCCGGGAGAGGTGGCAGGAAGAAGGGATCCTGCTGAGCGCATTGCATGGAATTAAGTGAAGCTGCAGGAGGTCTCCAGTGTGGGCTTGACTTGTGGCTGGAGCTCCCGATCCTCCTCCTCCGATCCGATCTGGATAGTCTAGAGGAGAGGGCAGGAGTGGAAGATGTGTCTTCGTTCAGTCTCTGTTGCCATGGTCCAGGAGTGCGTTTGTGCTGCTGCTCAATTGCTAGTCCGTGGGGGCCTGGCGAGCAGGCACCTAGTGGTTCTCATGCAGGCTGCAGGGTACCTCAAGCCCTAGGAGGAGGACGCTGTGTGGTGGGGAAGGCCTGACAGAATTGTGGACAGGGCCCAGAGAGCTGAGGTCCACAGCTAACCCGTGGGATATTGAAACTTGTCTATCTCCTAGCTCTTGTGAGTGGGGTCTTAGACTGAGCCTCTGTGGAGGAGAAACTCATGCCTTCAGGTTTCTTCTTGGCTCTGAGAATCTTTGTTCATTCCTTCTGAAGTGAGGCTCAGGAGCTCGCACTTGAGGGACTTGTTTTCAGTCTGGGACTAAAGACTTTGCTGAACCTGCTGACCCAGGTCCAGAGACCTGTCTCAGTGCTTCCAGAAAAGAAGCTCCTTCACTTTACCTGTCTGAGGGAACCAGAGAGAGGGCTTGTGGATATATGTGTTCATTAGACTTCCAGTTCATCCTTTATTTTGACTTTGCCTTCCCTCCAATTCTGCAGATAAATGATAGTTCTAATTCTTGAGATTTTCTGGATTTCACTGACTCCATCAAACAATTTTTATTTTATGACTTAGCTTTCGGCTCTTACACATTCCTCTAAGTCAGTTAACCATAGACCACCAGTTTGGGCATCTTCAAAAGATTATCTTCCTATTGTCCTAAAAGACTAAAATGTGTCCAGTTGGTTGATTGCTAGGCACAAACCTGTTTCTCTTAAATCCTTGTCCATGCTTGGACCATTTCTCTTCCCACATCTAGGACTGACTGCATTGAGCTGGGACTTACTGAATTTTTTTTTTTTTTTAAATCAGGGAAGAGTGTTAGGGAAATTCTTTGTGCCTGGTAAGCTCTGGTAGTCTAAGAGCCTGCAGGGTGGGTATGACGTTTAGTTTAGTTAATGGAGTTCACCCACTAGGCTAGGAGTAGCCAAGCCTGGAGGCCTAGGGACAGCTAAGCTACCTTTGTGGTGTTTACTGCAGAGATTGGGTGGAGTCACCATGTTAGAACTGCAGATAAGCCTCCAGTAAGTCTGGAGTTAGGAAGGAACACAGATTCTCCCTGCTAGCACCCTTCTGGAGGTAGGGGAATGGAGGGGCTAAGGTGCTAAGAGGCTAAGGTATTGCATCTCTGCGCTTAATTTCTTGTAGAATCTCAGGGTTGGATTCTGTGCCTCCATCTGACATATTATGGCTTGTGCTGGTCACTCTGCAACTTCACTTAGGTAGTACCCAGTAGAAGTGAAAAGCCTTTTACACTTTAGGTGATTGTAATGCAGTGCTTCCAAGGGCAGGCTGGGCTATTTGTGATAGAAGGACTTGATGTAGTTTGATTCTGGTTTGTTGCTATCGTCTCTCAGAACCTGCCTCAAATCTGCTTTTGTTTGAACGACTTCACAATATTGGAATTTCTTGGTCATGACCATCTTGGAACCTCTGCTCCCTGGGGTGAACATCTGTGGTTTCCACAGCTCTTACTCTCCTGTAGTTAGGGATTGGAGCTGGCCTCCGATGCTGCTGTATTTGGGGCACTGTTTTGCACACAGTGCCCAAACCCTGATTTTCAAAACTCCCTTCTCCCTTTGTAGATGTGAATGCATTATAACAGCTCAGCTTCATCATCCATTGCCCCCTGCTGACTGTCACTGTTCTTCCTATCTGTGACTTCTAGCTTTTCCTACCATGTTCTCTGCTAGAGAGATTGTAAAATCTACTGCTTTTTAGATCTGTGACCTTATAAAAGTCACAAATAATATCTCCAAGGCTTCTTTTTTGTTTCCTTTATTGCATGATTGTTTATATACAATTGTCTTTCTGTATTTGTGAGTTTTGCATCCACAAATTCAAGCAACCGAGGGTTGAAAATATTCAGAAAAAAGTCGCATTTCTATTGAATAGGTACATTTTCCTTGTCATTATTCCTACACAATATGCTATAACTATTTACATGGCATTTACATTGTGTCCAGTATTATAAGTAATCTAGATATGATTTAAAGTATATAGGATGTATATAGGTATATGAAAAATTTTGTATAAAGGACTTAAGCATCCACAGATTTTGGTATCTGTGGGGGTTCTGGAATCAATCCCTTGAGGATACTGAGAAACGAATCTGTGTTCGTGTGAACTCACAAATATCTCCCGACCTTTTTTGCTTCCTTTGTTGCAGGTTTGTGTGTGCGTGAAGTGACTACTGCATGGAGTAGTAGCAGATGCTTGATATATAGTATCTATTATTTTCCTCACTAACTCTTAATTTAAATGGAACCCTACTTTTTCATTGATGTCCAATAGCGTTATGTCTGTGGATTCCCGAGAGAGCCTCTCCCTTCCTGGTTGTTTTTGCTCTGACATTTTGAGGGAGGGGTGTGATACGAAAGTAAGCCTGGAAACACACAACCAGCTGGCCCTGGTCACCCAGCCCTCCCTCCTCCGATGCGGTTCAGGACAGTGGTTCTGTTGGTACCTTGTCCGACGTCTGGGGAACCTATCGCTTAGCCCCGTGCTCTGAATCTGGTTTAACGGATGGTTATGGAGGACTTTCGGCGTTATGAGAGCGGCCAGTGTGCATGTTTTTGCCCATCAGGGCGGAGGGGGCCTATGGGGGAGGGGAAGAAGCAATGCTGGGAGCAAGAGGTTCTTCAGGGTTGCCATGAGAACCAGGGATCCGGGGATTGGGCAGCAGAGGGCCCCCGCTGGGGCTCGGGGCGTGGCCGCGTCACATGGGTTTGGTCCTGGGGTTCCCATAGTGCGCAAGGACCCAGCCGCATCCCTGTCCTCAGCGGAGTCCGGTCCCCTGGAAGCTGAGGAGTGCGGTCGCGGACAGGGGACCAGCTTAGCTGGACTGGCCTCCCGGCACCTGTGCAGTGATGGGGGTGGGTCCAGTAGGGCATGTTCGGGAGGCGGGGTGGTTTCGCACCCTTGCCGGGATGGCGTTCCCGGAGGCGGCATTGGTTCGCCTAGCGTGTTAGCGCGCGTTCGCCTGGGGTTCGCCGCGGCTTCGGCCCTCCGATTTGGTTTTCTGCGCTGCAGGCCCCTGCTCGGGGCGGAGCTGTGGAGAACTAGCGCGAGCCGCGTGTCCGAGCGCTGTCCATGCGGAGCGCTGTCCACGCGCCGGGCAGTGCCGGGCGCCGGAGCCCTCCCCGGGCCGGTGGCGCGCACGCAGCGACCCCGTGCGGCAGAGGCTGCGGTAGCGGGTTCTCCAGGTACGCAGGTGGGCTCTGCCATCGGGAATATCATCGGGGGTTTCGGGGTAGGGGCGACCAGCCAAGGTCACTGTGGTCAGTCAGAAAGGGTCAGCCGTATGTGTTGCGAAAAGGCGCTAGCGGCCGGCAGCTCGCGGCGAGCTCGCGAACGCGAATGGCTGGCGGTCTCGGCCGCGCTGTACCGCTGCCTGCTGCCGGCTCGCCTGCAGTCCGGGATCGCGAGAACCTCTGTTGATTGTAGCTGTAGGACAGTATTATGTAACCATTTTTAATCTTAATTGCTTAATATTATGTAACAAGTAATAACTGTCCCCATAAAAACCTGTAACAGGAACTCGGAGATATCTCATCCGCTATCTCTCAGCCAAGTGGTGGGTAGCAGTGTGGGAACCAGCTTGGGAAATGAACAGATATGGGCATCCGGGGTAACTGGACCTGTTTTCTCTGTTAAAAACAGAATACCAAGGTCTGCCTGGAAGTCTTTTAAACCTTGATGGCGTATAGTCTTGTATAAAATCCTTGGTTAAACACATTTTTTAATGTTGCATCTTTATCAGTAAAAATCTCCTCAATTGAAGGAAAATATTAGACAATTAATGAGAATTGATGTGATGAAGATATTGTCATAGGTTTTATGTTTTTGATGGAGTTCAACAAATTGTCCATATGCATGCGTAGGTCTTCCTTGCCCTCCATCTTCAGGAAAACAGTCAGATCACCTGTTTACACGTTGACTGTCCCTTTCATCAGCTGCCATTTTTCTCTTGATGGCAGAAGTCCTTGCCAGTGTATTGATAAGAGGCCTGGACAGAGGAGTCAGCTCACAGGTAACTGTTGGCTGGAGAAAACACTGTCTAAACTAACAGTCTCATTCCTAGTCAAGTGAGTAAAAAGTGAGTATTTTTGTTGTTGTTTGGGTTGGTTTGTTTGTTTTTTGGAATGGTTCTCTTTGAAAGTCTGAAACGCAGTGAAGCAGTGAATGACTGCAGGGATTTTGACCTGTTGGTTAGGGAGCTTGGGTGCTGCCTTTATTCTACTGCATAGCTCTGTTCCTTTGCTTTAAGCATTGTTGGCTGGACTGTCCCTGTTTGTAGTGGGAATCTGGCACATGTTTTCCCCCTTTAGACACGGCCCCCTGTGCTCAGCATATCGGTTTGGGCAGGGGAGAGGGACTTATTTTTCTCTCTCTTCTATCAGTCCAGAGAAGAAAGGTGATAAAAGAAACTTCATATTTAGGGTTCCAGGCACTGAAGCACAGTTAAATTGTAGGGTAGGGTGTGATATCATGGTGTGGACCTAGCGTTGAATCCCTGTTGTGCTTCTTATTCCTCCCTGCATCTGGACCTGTGCAACAGGAATAATAGTAAACTGCCTTGTAAGATTAAGACCGTTGTATCCTAACTGTGGAAGAACACAGTAGATGGAGTTAATGGCAATTTCACTACCAGTTTGTAGGGGGTGGGAAAGTTCCAGATTGGTAGAATGAAAATGTGAGTTATTTTTATTCCTGAATCCTCTCCTAAGGATTTCCATCACCAGTTACTCCTCCAGCCCTCATATAATTACCACCCAGAACTGGGCATCTGAACTTTCAGAGAACACTGCATCTTTTGAATTTTGGAATTAGGTGACATTTAGGCGACAGTCTAAATTCACTGACATTCAACCCTTGCGGCCCCACAAAAGCCATGCAGCTTTTTTCAATATGTACTTGTGACTTAGTAAGAGTATTTTAGGAAGCTCCCTCGGACTAGAACAGTTTTATATTTCTTTCAGACTTGGGCAGCTGCACTCTGATAATACCCAGGTGGAAGAATATGTGGGAAAGACCAGAGACGACAGGGTGGGCCCCCTCCAGGCCCCTCTTGGCTCTATGCCGCTAATTTTCTGGGCCCGGGAACTGTCATCTACCATTTCTATGAGGCACACCAGGTGATACTTAACAGGCATAAAGCTGGGGAAGCGATGCTATGTTCTGGGCCTTGGAACAACCCGGGCTTCTGGCGATTAGGTCGGAAAGTTGGCAGCTCCTATCTGGTGGAGTTGTTGCCTGACTGGAGGGACAAGGGCAGAATGACGGGTGGCGTTGAGGCAATCTGAGCCATGTGGCCCCTGTGAGGTCTGGGAACATGTGTCAACAAGAGGCCTTTGTGTGGGCTTTCTTATTCACTCTTCCATCAGACTTAAAAAAAGAAGTTGGCTCAGTCCCCAGGGCTCCCCCAGCTCCACCCAGTGCAGGAGAGTGAGAAGCAAGTCTGGCAGTTGGCGTGGCCACTCATCCAAAATTGGCGCGGTGGATTGTATTTACTCATATTTCATAGAATTCATTACCCAGGGCCCCTGATTTTTTGGCTTTAACATGGTGTGAAAGCAATACACATTTAGTAGAAATTGTTCTTTGAATTCTGAATTTTGTTCTTTTCCTGGGCTAGCAGTATGTGCTAAAATCCTGTAGCGGCAGCAGGCTCATGAGGGGAAACAAACGACACCCCAGTGTACTGAATTGCTCTGGTGTTCCATAGGTAGGTTTCTTAACTGCATTTCAACTTACAGTGTTTTAAACTTATAATGTGGTTATATTCCAATAAACCTTTGTTTATGTATTTGTTATCAAAGTAGAACTGGTACCTTGAGACTAGTTATTTGCATTTGTCACCCATGGCTGTGCTACTCCAAGCAGTGGTTTAGCACTTAGGTGGGGTGAGAATTAGAAGGAGTGCTCTGATGGCTTCCCCTACCTTGCATTTTTTTTTAATTGGTGCATTATAGTTGTATCTGATGGCTTTTGACTGGGTCACCTCCTGGAGTCACTGGAATTGTTAGAGGCTGTCTCCTCAGTCTGTTCTTGCCATACTTAGATTGAAAATAACAAAAACCTTTCATTGTGTAGGAAGGGACAGGAAGCAGAGAGATGGTTCAGGAAGACACAAGATAAGTACAGGAGTCCCCCTTCCTGCTTTATTCGTAGGGGATGTGTTTTGAGATCTCCTGTGGATGTCTAAAGCTGCATAGTATTGACGTTAGTCAGTTTTCCATTACTAAAACAAATATCTGAGATAATCACCTAAAAAAGCTGATTATCTCAGGCTCATAGCACATGGGTTCAAGGCTTCAGTTCCTGGTCCCATGGTCCTGTTGTTTTGGCAGCATAGTACATCATGGTGGTGAACGTGCAGTGGAATGAAGCTGCTCTTGTCAAGGGAGCTGGGATGGGGGAAAGAGGCTGGCATCCCACAATCCCATTCAAGGGCATGACCTCAGTGACCTAAAAACTCCCTCTAGGCCCCATCTCTTAAAGGTTTACAACATGTTCCTGTGGTGCAAAGCTGAAGACCAAGCCTTTAAAATGTGGCCCTTTGGGAGACATTCCAGATCCAAGCGGTAGCACTACTGAGATTTAACAACAACTGCTAATAAAATAGAATATTATAACATTATACTGTAATAAAAATTTACACTTTGGGACCATTGTTCAGTAAAATAAGGGTTACTTGAACACAAGCACTGCAGTGCCCAACAGTCAGTTTGATTACTCTGTTGGCTACTAAGTGATTTAACAGGTGGATGTTAAATTTATACAGTGTGGATATGCTGAACAAAGAAATGATTCAAATCCTGGGTGGGATTGAGCAGGACGGCACAGGATTTCACCACGCTACTCATGCAAGTTAAAACCGATGAATTGTTTATTTCTGAAATTTTCCATTTAATGTTTTCAGACGTTGGTTGACCGCAGATAACTGAAACCTCAGAAATTGAAACCATGAGTAAGGAAGGGACTATTGTAGTGATATTAATATATTTTTTTAAAACTTATTTATTTTCTTGAAGGGAAATAGCACATTTCAGGTTGGATATAAGTTAAATATTAACAGTGTTTGAAAATAGGGCTTCTTAAACTGTAATGTGCATGCGATTCTCCTAGGGGTCATGTTAAAATCCAGCCTCAGTAGGTTTGGTGTGGGATGTGAGATTATATTTTTCTGACTGGCTTTATGGTGTTGCCTGTGCAGCTCATTAGTGACCCAGGCTTTGTGTAGTAAGATCTTAATGTAGCTTCCTCCATTTTATCTTGGGTTTCTTTTTCTCTGGAAATTCTCTAAACAGGTCACATTACTCTTTAAGAGCTACAAATAATAATCTTGCTACTGTTACTTAATCTGGGAATTTTTGCCAAGCGTTTCCTGTAATTAGTCCTACATTGTTATAAGTGACATTCTTAAATATGTCCATACTTCATTCCAATCACAAATATTTGCACATTATCCGGCTTTACTATTTACTTGGATTCCTGTGGGTTTTGTTTTGTGATTTATCTTTTGTTTAGGATGGTAGAAGACTTAGAAAGGTCTGAAACACTTTGAATCAAACAGATTGAGAAGCCCTGCCTGCCTGCCTTTTAGGAATGTGGGCTTTGTAGAGGGGCTCTGTGGTGCACTCTCATAATCCCTGCAATTTGGGAGGCTGAGGCAGGATGATCTCAAGTTTGAGGCCAGAGTTGGCAACTTGGTGAGAGCCTGTCTCCAAAAAAAAAGAATTGGGGATATAGTTCAGTGGTAAAGCACCCCTGGCTTCAATCACTGGAACTAAAAATAGTAATAATTTATATTCACAGTAAGCTTGTGCACTGTAATGCTCTACTTCTCTGGAGGTCCCTGCTTAGTGTCTTCACATCTCAGTATTACAGTTTTCAAGCTGTTTTCAAGAAACAGGAAAGATGTTCCAGGGTGACTGTCTTCTGGGGCCCTTGCACTATGTTCTATAAGCATGATCTTTATTGCACCCTGTACAGGGGAGTTGGATGTTTGATTATTTCCCTGTTTAGGGAAGTAAATTACTTGTACCTGTGGGTCTGTGAAAAGTTGCACTCTATGGGTCACTTCTTGGTGCATCTTTTGAAAAATTATGGTACCACAATCCTTCCTTAGATAATGAAGAGATTAAATTTTGTATTCATGCCTCCTGGTCTGGTTGCTCAATAAATGAGTTGATGGGACTTGTGGACCCCATTCCTTTGTCATCTCTTTTCAAGAATCTTCTAGTCATGTGATGTTAGACAACTCAGTACTTCTTCAGGGTCAATAAATGCTACATAGTGTAGTCTCCCAGGGCCAAGGAAGTTTGGATACGGTGGGTTAAAGTTGGTTTTTTTATGTTAGAACTGTTGAGGAAATTTAGTCCACAATGCGCAATGACACTCCAAAGGGGAAGAATTTTTTTTTTTTTTTAAGAGAAGTACAGTGAGGGAGAGAGAAAGAGAGGCAGGCGGGGAGAGACAGAGAATGAATTTTTATTGAGTTTTTCACATGACTTTTGTTGCTCTAACACTGTTGTGTACGTGTGTGCGGGGGTTTGAACCTGTGTACTCATGCATGCCAGGCAAGCGCTGTAATTGCCAAGCTGCCATAACTGCCAAGCCACCTCTCCAGCCCCCCAAAGGGGAAGAATTTAAAGTGTGCAATTTGATTACAATGAGTATTTTCAGAGAGCTGTGTAATTTGTGTGTGTTTGTACACATGCTGATATGGTCGGAATGTATCACCCCAAAACCATGAGTTGAACCTGGGATAGATGGTATTGAAAGTTGGAGTTTTTAGTGGGTGATTAGGTCATGAGGGCAAAGACCTCATGGATAGGATTAGGGCTTTTATAAAAGAGCTTGAGGGAGTGGATCCACTTTTCTTCTATGCTTCTACCATGTGAGAACTCCATGTTTGTCTCCTCTGGAGGATGCAGCACATGGCACCTCTTGGAAGCAGAACACAGCCCGGAGAGGACACAGAACTCGTTGGTGCCTTGATCTTGGACTTCCCAGCCTTCAGAACTGTGAGCAGTATATTTCTATTATTTATAAATTACTTCATCTGTGATATTTTATTATAGCAGCAGGACTAAGAAATTTGTGCCTAGGATGGGGTGTTACTGAAACTTAATAATACTGAAAAATGTGAAAGTGGCCTTGGAACTGAGTGATGAGTAGAGGCTGGACCTGTTTAGAAGTGTGTGCTAGGAAAAAACCCCAGATACTGTGAATAGTGGTCAGGGTGATTCTGGTTAGGGCTTAGAAGAGGAGAGCTGTATAGAGAGCATGAGTCTTAGAAATTATCAAAGTGCTTGTAATCAGAATGCTTATAGAAATATGGAGAGTAAAGGCCATTCTGCTGGTCTTAGACAGCAATGAGGACTATCTTTTAGAAATGGGAAAATGGGCTGTTTTTATTAGAAAGTGGCAAAGAACTTGGCTGAATTATGTCCTTGTCCTGGGGCTTTGTGGAAGGCAGAGTGAAAGAGCAGTGAACTCTTTCATTGAGACATCCTGAAGAGCAGGATATTTGGCAGAACTCTGTGAGCAAAATTTTCAAGGTGCTGCATGACTTCTTAACTGCTTACAGGAAAACATGAAAAGGCAGAAATGAGTTAGAGGTAAATTTCTAATTAAAAGGGAAGATTGAAGATTTGGAAAATTCATGTTTGGGAGAAAACATTCAGTGTGTAGCTAACTGACCCCTTGATAAGGAGATTCTATGGACAGAATGAAGCCAGATTCTACTCATCAACATAAAGAAAAAACCCTGAAGGCACTTTGGGAATTATCAGTACTTCCTAGCGTACCTAGGCCCAGGGAACAAAGCTGTTTCAAAGGAGAGGCCTTAGCTGCTCACAGGACCTCAGCATTCTTTGCCTAGTGCTCCTTCAAGTCCCTGCTCCTGCATTCTGGTAGAGCACTCCTCTCCTCGGTTGCACCAGGTGTGGCTCGGGAAGGCTCAAATGTAACCAGAGGGCCATCCATCTCTGAAGGTACAGATATTCGTGGGGTGCTAGCTTTGCTGGCATGAAGAGTTTGGGGGTAGGATCCCTAGCTAGAATCGTGGGGACCCAGCCTCCTCCTTAGTGTATTCAGAAAGTGGAACGCACTGAGGAGTCAAAGATTATTCTCCAGCTTTAAGATTCAGTGTTTGCTCGTTCATGTTATGGAATTGAATGGGTCCTGTTAACCCTGTCTTCTTCCCTGATCACTTGATCACTTTTTTTTTTTAATGGGAATGTTTGTCCTGCGCCTGTCATTTTGTTGAATTTGGAAGAACATAACTTGCTTGATTTCACAGATTCACAGTTGGAGAGAATTTTGCCTCAGGATGAAATACACCTTGAGTCTCACTAATAGTAGATTTGGATGATGCTTAGATAGAACTATGAATTTTAGAATTTTAAGTTGGTATTGGATGAGATAAAACTTTTGGGGCCATTGAGATGGAATAAGACATGAATTTGGGGGGTCCAGAATGCTGTGATTTGAATGCGTATATCCCTTCCAAAATTTACATAAAATCACCAATTCAACAGCATTAAGAGGTGTGGCCTTTGGGAGGTGATAAAGTAATGAAGTGATGCTCATGAATGGATTAATGCTCTTATCAAAGCGCTGAAGGGAAGTAGTTAGGATCCTCTTTTTTGCCCTTCTGCTTTTTGACATGTGAGGACTTGTCAAATGCATGCACCGTGGACTTCCAAACCTATGGAACTGTGAGAAATGAATTTCTTTCATTATAAATCACCCAAACTCAGGTGTTTTGTTATAAACAGTGCACAGAGATTAAGACACATGCACATGCACACACATTTTGTATAGAATACACAATTAATGAATACCCAGATATGTGGAATCACTTCTGCACTTTTAGAACAGTTTCATGTTCTCAAAGAGAGAACTCTCTACCTTTAACTATCAGACACCCCACCTGCTTGATCACCCCATCCAGATCCAAGAAACTCAACTTTCGGTCTACACATTTTTACTTGTCTAGAATACATTATACAGATGTGATCATCTGTTACTGCCTTCCTTTACATAGCATGTTTTCAAGGTTCATCCATGTCATAGCACTTTTTTTTACTTCGTACCCTTTTATTGCCAAATAATATTCCTTTGAATATATATAATACTTTTTATTTATCCATTTTGCTTTTGATGGATATTTAAGTTGTGAATAATGCTATTAGTATGCATGTATCCATTTGAGTACTTGCTTTTAGTTCTGTTTTTCCATATATATCTAGATGTGACATTGTTGGATTATATGGTAATTCTTTATTTAGCTTTTTAAGGAACTACCAAACTCTTCCAAAATGTACCATTTTACATTCTCACCAATTTTTTTTTTTAAGAGAGATGGACAGTGAGAGAGACAGAGAAAGAGAGAAACAACTTTATTAGTTTTTCACATGGCCTTTGTTGCTCCAACACTTAGTTGGGTACATGGTGCTGGGATTTGAACCCGGGTCCTTGTGCTTGCCAGGCAAGCGCTGAAACCGCTGAGCCCCTCACGAAACAATTTTGAGGGTCTAGATTTCTCCACTTATTTTCTGTTGTTATTATTATTATAGTCATTCTAGTGAGTGTAAAGTAATATATCATTATAACCTCATTGTGATCATGATTTGCATTTTGTTTTTGAATTATAGGTTTTTTTCACATTTTCTGGATTCTAATCGCTTATCAGATGTGATTTGCAAATACTGTGCTCCTTTTTGTTGGTTATCTTTTGAGTGTTGTGGTAGTTTATTGCGATGCACAAAAATTTAATGTAATTTAATTTTTTTGGTGCTGGGGGATGAACCCAGCAGCGCTTAATCACTGAGCTGCATCCCCAACCCTATTTTATCTTTTATAAAAGTTACTCAGTGCCTCACTAAATTATTGAGACAGGCTTTGAACTTGCAGTCCTCCTACCTCAGCCTCCCTAGCCACTGGGATTATAGGTGTGTGCTACCATGCCTGGTAAAAAATTTTATTTTTTTGGATTAATTTCAATTTATTTTATTTTTTTGTTGCCTCTGCTTTTGGGGTCATAGCTGAGGAGTCATTGTTGAATTCTCTGTCATGAAGATTTTCCCCTATGTTTTGATATAGAGCTGAGAGGAGATAATTTTGCTTCTTCCTGTCAACTTGGATGCCTTTTATTATTTTTTTTTCTTGCTTAATTGCTATGGCCAGGAATTCCAATACTGTGCTGAATGGAAGTGGCAAAAGCAAAAACCATCTTGCTCACAATCTTAAGGGAGCAGCTCTCTCATTGCTGAGTTGGGAGTTTTTCACTGTGTCTGACACATGGTGGATTACTAAGTTACTCAGTTATAGTTTTTAAAGAAAAATTCTGTGTTCTTTGACAGTCCTGGAATTCTTGGATTCAAAATGGTCTACAAGCTGGGTGGGAAGTTTGGGAACATAGGTAATATTTTGACCTATATTTTAAGCAATGTCAATTTACTTTTGTTTCCAGACATGGTGGTCATTTTGTGGTTCTGAGTATGGTGGCAAAGGCTTTGGGTTTTGGAGGCAGGGAGTAGATCTTGTACCCCAATTGTACAACTCTGTGTTATGTGTGTGCAAGCAATATACATATGCACACAAACGTATATCTACACAATATACATGCATGCACACACACGGGTGTGTTTATGTATGTGTGTGTGTGTGTGTATGGTGTGTGTGTGTGTGTGTATGTGTTCCAAAGGGTCAGATCCTTGCATGTGTTAGATGTACCATTGAGTTACACCCCTACCCCTATTCCTTCTTTATTTTTCAGAGTGATTGAGACTGGTGACTATTGTGAATGAGTTCGCCTTATATATCTCCCTTGTGATTTCCCTTAGTTACTCTGATTTAGTTCCAGGTTTAGTGTACCTGTGGCATTAAGTTAGGTTGACTTTGTAATACCCTCTTAGGGTCAGTTTTGGCCTCTCAGAGGGAGAACTTTCTACTTTTGCAGTGTGCTTACTGCGTAGGGGGAGATGACATAGGCGTGAGCAAGGCCTTGCCCCATTTGGAAGAGTACAACTCACATTCTCAGGTCAGAAATAGATTCTCTTTCAAGTGTCATGTCCAATCCTGGGAGTAGTAACCCAGCCCTGAGCATAGAGGGGGGACGTGCTGGAGCTCAGAGAGGCCAGGGACACATAGTCGCCCTCTGATCCCACGGGTTCATTCCTTCCCGGCAGCGGACTCTGGTCTTTCAACATCAAACAGTTTGAACAGAAGGACACAGATAGCTGGCGTCAGTATAAGTGGAGAACAGTTGTTCTTTCTGTGGTTGGGAGGACCTAAACTTGGGCACTGATGTGTCCTGTTCCCTTTTGGCCCCTGTTCTCATACAGGGAGAGGGAAGATGGGGAAGCACTGGCCACCTGTGAGTGTTGGCAACCCTGAGGAGGCAGTCCGTCATGCGGCTGCACTTCACCCGGGGCCAGGCCTCGAACTCTGCTGGGAAACTGGAAATACTGGACGCGTGACATTTTCTTTCTCTCTCTACCCATTGGTGTGGCTTATTCAGGAGGGGCATTGGAAGAACATTCTAAATGACAGAGTTATGCATCCTGCCAGAATCAACAAGTAGGATAAGCCTTCAGGGACTACAGCTGAGCCACTTTTCAAAGGCTCTGACCCTCCTAGGGCCCCTACTAGTCCCTTAAGAAGCAGAATGGAATGCCCTGCCCTGCCCTGCCCTGCCCTGCCCTGCCCTGCCTTGCTGTGTGCAGCTTGCTATACTGCACGTGGTCTGGCTAGTGATAATCATGTGTGGCCAGGTCTCCTGTGTAAAGTTTTGTAACTCAGTCTTGTTTTTAAGAAAAACTATTTGATTGAAGAACTCTTCATGGGGTCTTATTACACAAAAGCTAAGCGTTTCCCTACAGAGCTCCATCGGGAAGCAGTTTGGTGTCCAGGGTGGGGGGTGGCCTTTGCTTCCTTTAGACCGTCCCATGGGATACATTGAAGTCCTGGGTGCTGGGTGAGGTCATGGTTCCCAGGGGAGCAACCCCAGGCCCAAAGGATATCATGTCAGAACCGTCAGTTCTCAAACTGTTTAGTCCCAGGACCCCTTGACACTCTTAAAAATGGCTGAAGACTGCAAAGAGCTTGTGATTATGTGGCTGTATCTACTTTTTACTATTTTAGAAGTCAAGGCAGAAATTTTTTAAAAAGTTCTTCCATTTAAAAACAGCAATAATAAATCCATCAACTGTAAATAAAAGTAACATCTTTTATGAAAAAAAATTTTAAGAACAAAAACAGTGGCATTATTTTACATTTCATAAATTCCTTCAATATCTGCTTTCACAGCAGGCAGCTGGATTTTTCTGTCTGCATCTGCATTCTGTCACATGTCCTGTGGCCTCCAGAAAATTCCAACGTATACTTAGGAGAGAATGAGAGGGAAAAGGAGAGATTGCATCTTAGGTCTTGAAGATAGTTTTCGGCCTCATTGATCTGAAGGTTCTGCCTCAGGGTGGAAGGTCCATCCTCACATGGCCCCATGGGGGATGTAGGGGTGGAGCAGCAGTTTGAAAGTCCAGGGGTCACTCTGGAGTCCTGGCCATGTGAAGATGGAGTGCCAGACCCATCCATTCCTTGGTTGATCTCTTTATTATGTCAACTGCAGACTCAGCAGCTTAGCCTCAGAGACCTTGGGGACACCTGGTCCATAGCTCTTAAGCACCTAATTAGGGGATCACTAAGTTGGTTTAAACAAGAGTACTTTGGAACAAAAGAGAGCTAATCATAATTAGCAGTGACCTGGATGATCAGCAGAGGTGGCCCTTTTAATCTTACTTATAGAAGAGAGTATTTTGGTGAGCTGAAAAGTGAGGGAAGGGTGTTGGAGAAGAGGTAGAGGGTTTCAAGCTTCTTTCCTGACCTTACCCACATGGTACATAGAGGTGGTTATGCTGTGCTCCATCACAAGGCCTTGTGAGCCTGTTGGCGCCTGAGGCATGAAGGTCAATAGCTGAAGGTCATTTTCCAGACCCCTGAGAACCAGCTCATCTAGAATATGTTTGAACATTTGCACGCAGTTTTGGCAGAACTGATAAAAGTGATGGTTGATAATGCATGCTATGAATTGTTTGTCTTTCCACATTCTCATTCCTGGGTCTTGAGCAATGATAAGATTTGGCCATACTCCTGGCCTCTTGAACCCGTAGACCTATAGAAATGAGGTTAGGGACCAGATTGGAGTTCACTGTGTCGCTGACAGTGCAAAGATTCAGAACGTAGCACTAAAAAAAAAGTGTTCGTTGAGTGAGTTAATGAAAGAAAAATGTATTTCAGGACTAAGGGGATCAGGTAAAAAGAGGTTAAGGAAGATTGTTAGGGAAGTTAAAACAAACCATAAAGCAGATAGTCTGAGTGCAAGGGTTTAAGAGGACTGGAAAGGTGGTGAAGCTTTCCTACTGGCATCGAAAGACTATTTTCTTCCTTTAGGGCAATTGATACTAAATTGAAAGTCAAGGAAATGGAAAAATGTTCCAATGAAGCCTTTACCTTTTCTATCTAAACTACCAGAACCAGGTAAAACATGGTAAAGGATCTAGTATTTCAGCTTCCCCAATTGTGATATTATTAAATTGTGATATTACAGGTCATGAACTTATTTTGTCTGAAAGAAAAGAGCCAAACATTGCTGCATGTCTGCAGTTGTCCTTACACAGTCCATCCCTACATTCTGGAACCTGGTGCCAGGTGGGGAACAGACTGCAGGTCTGGGGACATCAGTGACCACACGTGGTTGGGGGTTCTGGATCTGAGCAGTCCCAGGTGGGGCAGCACGATAAGCTGCACACAGCAAGATATCTGCACACAAATATTTTTGGACACAGATGACTTACCTGCAATGAGCTCTCCCTGGAAACTAAGACATAGGAAGCAGATGAGCACCCCAGGTCCTTTGCACACATAAGAAATTGGGAGTTTGGAGAGCATCATATTTCTTTGGCTCACTCAGCTTGGACTCTACCAAGTCCAACCAGGCAGAACAGGGTCTCTTTCCTCATAACACAAAACCAAGGTGTTAGTTTCAGAATGGGAGGACTGGACATTGAAAGGGCCAAGTAGTCTAGTGCTCCTGTGTTGTGGGGTCTCCCACCTCATGGGGCTGGGCTTCCAGTTCAGCAAACTGCTACAGTGGTTTAGCAGGGGACAGAGTACCAACTACAACAGGATCAATAACAGTCCTTAAAAACTACTGACACTAAATTTTAGAAAACTAATAAAAATAGATTGCATCATTATATAAAGTCATTTTAAATTTTTCTTAGGCCCATACCCTGTAGTCTTATCACACCTGCCTAGTGCAATAGTAATGCATTTCAGAGCCATTAACAATTGTTTATCATTTGTATTTGGATGAGCCTTTTATTTTCGCAATTCTTGCTAAGATCTTGATTTCCTGAGCTGAGGGATTAGTTTTCCTTGCATATGAATGTGTATTCTTTATCCTGAAAACCATGGCCCATAGTAGTTACTTAATGAATATAATGAATGATACTGAGAATGAAAAGTTGTAATTATCTTTAAAATGCAAAGTCTTGGTCCTAGAAGTGGTACATATTTGGACTTTGGGGTTTCAGGGAAATAGCCAATTTTGACAACAGGCTTCTTTTGGGGTGCCGATAAAGCATCTAGGCAATATTGACTCTATTTCTTCATAGAGCTGTTCATGGAAGAGGGCAAGATGTGATCTGTTTGCCATGCCTTCTTCACTCACAACTTCCTGCTTGAACAATGTTAATGATTGCATTATATAATTTATCCACAAGCTATAGTGTCTTTCTTCTTTACTTTCCAAATGTGTGCATTTATTATTTTTTTAAAACCATTTGCGAGAAGAAAGACAAGGAAAAAAAAAAGGAAGGAAGGAAAAGACAAGAAAATAGAAAGCCAAGTCCTTCTGCACTTCTGGAAGCAGCCTGTACAGAGGAGGGTCTGTGCAGTTAATGTTCATGTGACCGAGCCTGAAGCACTTAATAGGCTCATTGTATGTAGGTATAGAGCCGGGATTTCTCTGGAATCCCTAGAAAGGGAGGGAGAGCTGGATTATGGCAGAGGGAGAAAGAATCACAGGGACACTTGAGTGTGGATTTGTATGTGAGTGCTGGGAAGACAGGAGAGGCAAACAGGATCACTGGTTTGGGACTTGACTAAAGCACTTATATAGATTTTAAAATTTGATGAGTAATTTGAGATCCTTATTTTAAAAAATTCAAGCCTGGAAGCATGCAGAGTGAGATTTCCACTTCCTGCCTCTTGTCTGCACCACGAGGCAGCCTTCCATGGGGGTCTGTGTTGTTCTGGGTTCTTTGGCTTTTTCTCTGTGTGAAATCATTGACTCTGCACACACAGGTTGTCCTGTGCATCTTTTTACAGCAATGACTCCCTATTTCTACTCCTTGACTCTTTTGCCTCCTTCCTCATATAGTTAACCTTCTGCTGATTCTGTGAAAAGCCCTTTGTAGTCATTAGTGTCTTTTTGTCCTTGTATAAGGCTGGGACTGTTCTCATTTTACAGATTAGGGAAGAAAATTGAGGCACTAGGAGGCTGAGCTCTTGCAGCGTCTGTGCCCTTTCCTGGAGCTGGTGGAGGTTCTGGAACCACTTCCACAACCTCCTGCCATAGACCAGACCAGAGACTCATTTTTTTTAAGGCCATGACATACTTATTTTTTATAATTTTTCGTACTGGGGTTTGAACCTCGGAACATTCTACTACTGAGCTACATCCTCAGCCCTTTTTATTTTTTATTTTGAGAAGGTTCTTGCTATGTTGCCCAGGTTGGCCTCAAACTTGCAATCCTCTTGCCTCAGCTTCACAAGTCACTGGAATTATAGGTGTGCACTACTGTGCACAGGCCCTGCATGCTTTTTGTCGGATGCCTAGCATTCTGGAGGATTGCTTTACTCTGCTGTATTTAAGTAGGCCTCCGTCGGGGCATTCTTTCATGTGCTCAGTAAAGATTTGATCTGCTGGATCTTGTGCTGAGAGTCAGGGATACAGCAGTGACAGGGACAGAGTAGGTCCCAAGCTTCAGAGCTGGTTTTCAGAGGAAAAACGACCACAAAACAGGTAGGCAGGAAGAAAAACAGCAACAACAACCCTGTTGTGTTCTGAAGACGAGGAAGTCAGTGGACTGAGAGTCTCTGTGGACTGGCATGTGAGTGTGTGGGGCAATGTGGACAAGAGTCTTATTTCTCCAAGGAGGCTGCAGAGGTGGAAGGAGGTTGGAGGCTTGAGTGTTTGCGAGAATTTCAGGTAGAGAACAGAAGGAAGAGTGTGACTGAGAACCTGGTGGACAAGGTGAAGCAATTGAGGGACACTGGTTTTAGGTAGCCTGAAGGGGAGCCCCATGGATCACTCATGGCAGCTGTTGGATCTTTTGGTGTGTTGAGAGTGTGTAGCAGGGGATGTAGGTTGAATATGTGTCTCTAAAGTTTATTGTTGTTGTGAAATGAATCCCCAAATTCATATGTTAGTGGTATTTAGAGTTGGGTTTTTTAGAGGTAATTAGGATCACATGAGGCCATGATGGTGGAGCCCCCATGATGGTATTAGTGCTTTGTAAGAAGAAAAAGAAATGTGAGCTGGTATGCATTCTCTGTCTGGCAGTTGGTTGCTAAATGAGAGGCACCTTTAGGATCAAAGTCCTACATTGGATTAACTTCAAAGTGTCCTTTCTTTTGTCTCAGCTAAAAATTTTTTGGAGAAACTCACAAAGAGCTAGCCATGATCTCCACGATCATGAAACTACTCTTTAAGTTTTTCTTTTCTTTTTTTTAGCTTCCTAGAGAAAATGTGGCTTGTTATAATATTGAACTTGGCATGCCCAGAATTGTTTATATGTGCAGTCTTTGTGACCCTGAACTGAGAATGCCCAGAACTATCCATGTTGGACACCTTAAATTTTTGTCTCCACCATTTTAACCTTTTACCTTGTGTTTTATGACTTAGAACTAGGCATGCTCAGGGATGTATCCACCATCTTTTCTTCTTGAATTATGACCTTGATCTGAGAATGGCCAGAAGTGTTTGTTCTAAACCGAGCATGCTCAGGAATGCATCTGCCTCTAAAATGAGCATATACTGACTTCCAGAATAAAACCACCATGCCTCTTTTCTAGTCTGGGAGAGCATTGCTTTGCTAACAACTCTGGTGATCTCCTTACTTACTGTGGTTAATCTTTCTCCATTGTTTTATCTTCTATCTTCTGATTGTGCTTTGCACTCACCAAGAAGTGAATCTTTAGAGTTTGGTCACCTTGCCTTGTGATACCATCACCGTGTTATAATGCAGTAGGAAAGCCCTCACAAATGCCAGCAGATGCTGGTGCCATTCTCTTGGACTTCTCAGCCTCCAGAACCAGAGTCAGTAAGCTTCTATAAATTAAACAGTCTCAGGTATTTTGTTGTATATAACAAAAATGGATGAGACAGAAAATTAGTACCAAGAGGTGGGGCCATTGCTATAACAAATAACCCGAAAATGTTGAAACCACTTTGGAACTGGGTAATGGGTAGAGGCTGGAAGAATCTAGAAAAGCAGGCTAGAAAAATCCTGTTTTGCCATGAATGGAGCAATAAGAATGATTCTGGTGAGGACTCAGAAGGTGAGCAGTCAAGGAAAAATCTGGAACTTCTCAAAGATTATTCAAGTGGTTATGATCAGAATGTTGATAGAGATGGGGAAGATAAAGGCATTCTAATGAGGTCTCAGGTAAAAATGAAGAACAGTGTGATAGAGACTGGAGTGAAGACTGTCCGTGGCAGACAACTTTACAGAATCGTGTCTATGTTCTGGGATTCTAGAATGTAGAACTTAGGAGCACTGAACTTGGATATCAGGTGAAAGAAATTCCTAAGCAGCAAAGAATTCAGGCTGCTTCATGGTTACTTTTAACTGCTTATAGTGAAATGAGAACAAAGAGATGACTTCAAGGTAGATTTATAATTAAGTACATGGGACAGGGTGAAAAGATTTGGAAGGTTATTAGCCTGCCCATGTGGCAGAGAATGACAGCATTTTCATGAGAGAAAAAGGTGTGACCAAGTGATCCTTTGCTAAAGAGATTAATAGGGATAGAAGGAAGCCAGGTGCTATTCAGCAAGACAGTAGGAGAAAGACTCAGAAGGTAAGCTAGAGATCTTTAAGTCTGCCCCTCCCATCATGGGCCTATAGATCTAAGAGGCCATAATGGTTTCCGGGGATGGGCCTGGGGCATTTTCCCAATGGCTTCCTATTCAGAACTGCCTGAATCTCTGCTGCTTTCAGCATTTTGGTCCAGCGCTCTATGGCTGCTCCAACTGTGACTCAAGTGGCCCCAGGCAGGATCAACCTGCTGCTGTAGAGGGCATGATCTGCAAATCTTGTGAGAGTCACGTGGTATTATTTCTTTAGAAAAACAGAATGCTAGGTCTCTGGGGTCATGGCTACTTACACATCCTCAGAGCATGCCCCTGTACGTTTCACAGGCTATCATGGATGGCTCTGGACCAGGCAGAGACTTGTTGCAGAGAGTTCCCACTAGAGCAGTACCTAGTAGGGATTTGGGAATGGGACCACTACTAAGATCCCAGAATTTGAGAGCTACCACATGGAGTACCACCCTGGGAGAGCTGCAGTCATGAGACTCCAACCTGAGAGAGCTGATCCTTGGTCTGCATCCATCAAAGCTGTGGGGGTATGGCTGCCCAAGGTGTTGGGGGCCCTGCTTCTGCTCCAGTTGTATCCAACAAGTGGGACGTGGAGTCAAGGAAATTTATTCTAGAGCTTTGAAATTTAATGTTGTTTACCCTGTTAGGTTTTGGACTTTATTAGGACATAATTACTCCTTTCCTCTTGTTTTTTTTCCTCTACCCTTCAGAATGAAAATGTCTGTCCTATGCCTGTCTCACCATTGTGGTTTAGAAGTAGACAACTTGTTTTGATTTCACAGGTTCACAGAAGAGGGGAATTTGCCATAGGATGAGCAGTGCCTTGAATATCACCCATAACTGATTCACGTGAGACTCTGGACTTCGGACTTTTGAGTTGATGCCGGAAGCAGTTATGGCTTTCCAGCTATGGGGGTAGAATGAATGTATTTTGAATGTGAGAAGGATATGACTATTAGGGACTAGGGGAAGAATGGTATGGTTTGTTTGCTCCCAAATTTTATCTCTTGGAAACTTAATCCTTCCATTTGGAGGTGGGATCTTTGGGAGGTAATTAGGCTTAGAGTTGGTCATGAGAATGGCGTTCCCATGATGGCATTAGTGGCTTTACAAAAAAGGAAGAGTAATGTAAGCTGGCACACTTGTTCTGCCTCACAAGTGATGCCCTCTGCCATGTAAGTGCCATGTGATTTATCTCCCCAGCTTCTGGAACTGTGAGCCAATTAAACCTCTATTCTTTATAAATTACCTAGTCTCAGGTATTTTGTTATAGCATCAGTAAGTTGCTAGGTCATAGGGTCTGTGGAGCTGGAGGATTGATATGTGGGTACTAAGAGAATAAGTTATTAAAGGTACAAGCCTAAGCCTATAGTTCATGGAATGTTGTTCTAGCCCTAGTTGGTGTCCCAATACCTGTGCAGTATACCCACTTCTGGTTTAGGAGAATTCCATGCTCATGGGCCATTCTCAACTTTGGGTCCTTTTAATTTTCAATATCTTGTAGGTCACCCATTATAGTTCCCTGTTGCTGTTGTAATTGATATTTCCCTGGTTACCAGGGAAGTTAAGGGTATTTTACCAATTTATTTGGTAAGTTGTCAGCATTTTTAATCCTCTCCATTTTCATGTTAGACTGTTTATCCTATCTTTTATTTAATAAATCAGAGACTTATAAGCATAGTTTGTTTGTTGCATAGTATTGTAAATATTTTTGTCCCAAGGCTTTTTGCTTATTTTTTGGTTTTGCACAAAGGGTCTTTCTCTGTGAAGGAGTTAGTTTATCCTTTATGGCTTCGAGGTTAAGAATCTCACTTGGAAGATCTTCCTTGCCCAGATTTTGTAACATTATTCATCTTCATTTTCTCTTAGCTTTTTGTAATGTTGAAATCATCAATCTTTGAGCAATGTGGGAGGTGAGGATCTGCCTGTGTTTTATGGAGCACCTACTTGCCAGTGTCTTATTTTAAATCTGTGCATCATCATTCATATTCTCTGCCAACATTATCTGATTGTGTTCTGTGGACTTCTGTGTCTCTTCCTGTACCTTTAAATCCTCAGGTGAGTTCCTCAAAGGCTGGATATTGATTGGGGTTGTGTTGCACTGACCCATTGACTGGGGGAGGACCGGAAGTGGGCAGTAGAAGCCTTTCCCTTCAGTGAAAGTGGTGCGTTTCTGTTCTGGTCTTTCAGGTTCTTTCCTAAAAGTATTTTATTTTCTTCAAAAGATGCTGTATTTATTTCTTGAGTGTACTGTTTTGATGCTCTATGAATAATATCATGTTCACTGATAGCCTTTCTAATTGTCTTGGTGCTTTGTGTAGCCTGTGCCCGGATCTCCACCTTACAGTGTGTTCACATTGGTTCTAAACACCTTGCAGTTAATCATCCTCCATTTCATTTGTAAATAACAATGATTTAACAGGGTTTTTTTTTTCTATTCAACATTTACATTTCATTTTATTTCTCTGTGTTATCTGGGACCTCTGAAAGAATTATAGCTCACACTCCCATTGTGGACTTTCTAGCCCTAACTGTAATGGGGATGTCAGTTGTGTTTTTTTCTTTTGCACTGCTTGTCTGTTGGAAGTTTCTGGTACTTTTTTTTTTTTTTAATCAGTTAAGGGGGGTTCTTAATTTATACTTAGTCACTAAAATTCTTAATTGCTGCCAAGCAGGAAATTTAAAAAAATTTATTGCTATCTTTTGTGGTTTACATTTCAGGCTTAATCTTTGTTTTTTCCTTAAAAAATGGTAAAATATGCTGTTAACAATGTGACTGAAAGATAAAAGTGAAGAGAGTCCTTATAAATAACTTAAGAATAAAGAATAAAAACTTTTCTATTCTTTTTTCTATTATACAATGATATTTTATTGATAAAATCAAGAAGTAGTTGAGGATCCAAGTGTTCACACTGCCACTGACTTGCTTGGCATTATGTGACCTTGGCACTTGCTTGCTATCTCCCAGTCTTGGTTTCTTCATCAGTATGACAGTTCTGTCTCAAAGGATTAATATTATTTAGTTCTTACTTAAGAACTACTAATCTTTGCATTTTTACTTTGTGTCTTGTGTGTCCTTACTACTTCTACTTTAATCATAAGCCCTTAGATGAGAGATTGTGAAGCATTTTGTAAGATGTCAGCTAAGGGTGGCTGTCATTGCCCTTGCCACAGTCATCATGGCCATAGTCACCTTGGATGGCAGCAACTGAAGATTTCGAGAATGCCAAAAGCCTAATCTTAGAGCCCCCGGATCCTATGCTGGGGAGTAGATGAGAGAAGACACAAAGCCACTCTTGCTTTAGTATAGCTCTTTCATACTTGGAATTCACCTTTTCTTGAAGAAAAGTAGCATGTGTTTTTGTACCAGTAGCATTCTGTTTTTAATGACTTTGCTTTAGAGTTTTGCTCAAGGTTTGCAATATTCTGTAGTTTGTATGAGGCTGTTCTTAGGACTGAACTAACACATGTATATATTTGTCTATAACCTGCTGTGAGTGGGGTGTGTGTATGTGTATTTCCTGTCTCTCAATGCTTTGTTGACTTTTGACTAGTTTTAGAGGAGTATTTTGCCTCTTTCAAGTGAACAGTCTCTTCATTGAGTTGGATTTCTGGCACATACCAGGTGGGGCTTCATAGGATCCATGGGACTTTACAGTTAGGCTTCTGGCATTCCCTGACTCTTAGGTGATGCCACCCAAGATGACTGGCAGGGGCAATGACAGCCACCCTTAACTAACATCTTTGTGCTTACTTGATTGGTGCTTCCTGGAAGTTCCACAGTGAAGATTGTCATTGTCTTTTCCATTTGATTCTGGAATTGAGACTTTGGTGGGGCCTGGGCCTGTCTATACCTTCAGGTTAAATTTTGTTGGTTTCAGTGATGGTGGCCAGTTTTGAAACTCCTGTCACATCAGCAACCTATTACATGGCCAGGTCCACTATCTCTGTGAATCTCTTTTTAGTGTCTGCTGGTGGACAGGCCAATGAAGGAGGGATCCTTATTGGGTTGGAACAGATGAATGGAACTATAATGCCTAAGTTGTTGCTTAAGTTTTCTGTGTTTGGTGATTTGTGTGTCTAACATTGGAAGTTAGGTGAGAAGCGCCCTGCATTTTAACTTTCTTCTGCTGTATTCCTTTGGCCTTATGTTCTGTTATTTTCTTCAGAGAAGGAGTTACAGTGTGTGGACTGTGTACTCTCTGAAGGTGCCTCCATTAGAAGGGGTGTGAAGTGTGGCAATTTGTATTTGATTTTTTTTCCCTTTTGGTGGTGTGAGGGGTTGAATTCACTGCCTTTCACATACTGAGCAAGCCCTCTACCACTGAGCTACACCCAACCCCTGTATTTAATTATTGATTCACTTTTAAGCTGTCCACAAGTTCTAGCAACAGCATTCTAAAATTTTATAATTACTTTTTATAGAAATTAGACTTTTCTTCAATTCCATTTTATTTGTGTATTTCTTAATTTGACCTCATAAATATTTTCTTGCATAGTGAAAACACAGTAGTCTCTGATATCAGTCCAATATGGAATTTAATTTTTGTAAATTGAAGGTATTCTGTGCCCTTTTGAGAAAGCCTAGACTTCACTGCAGAGCTGTCTGGCAAACAGGCTGAATGTCTTTGTGGTGAAAGTTGTGATTTGTTGGGTGTCTAAATAGTCACTGTTATTACTCTAAATATTTAGTGTGAAAAAGCTAGACAGAAGGAAAACTTTATAGGAATTTTTGGAAGATATGAAAGATACTTAACAGGAATCAAGAGGCATTTTGTTCCTGAAATATTTTGGAAGTAAAACATTTATTTTTGCCCAGGTTAATATAGTCTTTAATAAGATCTCAAGTTTTTGTCACGTCTGACTGTAAAACTGCAAGAGAACGCTCTTTTCACTGATTAGGGAAACAAACAAGTGAGTTCTTTCTGGACTCTGTGGGTGTCTGTCCAGTGGTCAAGGTCAGTGTGTGACGCCAGCTGGTCTGTGTTCCGGGTGTTGCCCTCCCAGGTGTAGGTCCCATGGGCCATCATGAATAGCGCCCAGAGGTTGTGTTTGCAGCAAGCCATCTTGTGGTGGTCTGTGGGCACTTGGATTGTTGTGGAAGGTTGTAACTTAGTCACTCTGTTTGGTTTATCAGATTAAATTAAATCCTACTGTCTTTGTGAACTGTGAAGTTTCATATCAACTTTATTGAAAATAGACAAATGGCTGAAGTGGTAACCAGCTTGATAGGACAACTCTATTTCCTTTTATCTTAATTATAGATCAATTTCTTGTGCCCAAGCACAATTAAAAACGCAAACCTCCTGAGCATATGTTCTGGATCTGAAGGCATATGTTTGGCTGATGCATTGGGAAGTGGTCCTAGGGCATTCGGATCAGAATTCAGGAAAAGATTAGGTTCCCTGGAGATGGAAGCCCCTCAGGATATGAGGATTACAAGTGATCCATAAGCTGTCATTATGGTGATCCTAAGTCTCTTTCCCAATGCTCTGTCCCACTGCCATTTCAAAAACCCCTTTCTTCTTTTACTGTGCATCTTGGTTTTTTTCTTTTTTCTAATTTTCAATTTGTATTCAACTTCACTACTAGAATATTAAAATCTTTAGCATGACATCATCATTGTGATATTTTTCGATTATTTCAGAGGGTTAAAGTAGTTACTCTTAATAAATTGCCTCAGTGTGTATGCATGATGTTGAGCTTTGAGTAGTCAAATACTCTTATATTACACATCTCTCCCATTTTGGTCTTGAAGAGCTCAATTTCCCCTTAACCCTCAAGCTTACCACTTCCCGGTGGTTGAATTTATATCTGGTAATTGGGAAATTGTTTGACATGTTACAGTTCATGATAACTATTAGATGTTGGATCTTGGCCTAAGTCTTTATGTGCATTAGCTCATTTATTTCTCATAAAAGTTCTGTAAAGGATATACTATTTTCTTGTCTGTTTTGTAACTGGGGACACTGAGGCTCAATGAGTCCATTAATTCGCCCATACATCACCTGCTAAGTCAGAGGAATGTCAGGAGATAAACCAAGGCTGTCTGGTTTTCAAGGTTGGATTTTTATATAGGGTGCCTGACAGGACTCATTAAAATGGCTGATTTGCAAATTGTTTATGTAGGTTGTGAGCCTGGGACTTCTTCCATGACAAGTAGGGTGGGGTAGGCTTTATTTTCACCCTGGAATGATTAGAGAAATTTAGTTGATGAGTCCTTAGTTGAGTGACCTGTACAGAGCACACTCTTGTCACAGGTAGACTGGGGCAGGGGACACACAAAACAGCAAGAGCCATGATGAGTCTTCTTGTTTATACCTTTGCTCTATGTCAATCACTCTTTTAAGTCATTTAAGTGAGTGTGTTTCATTTAGAAATAATAACACATGACGACAATTGTGATACTCTGCAATCCCTAGTGAGGTGGGTTTTATCTCCAGTGCCCTACAGAAGAGCCAGGGTTTAGAAAGATGGATGAGTTGCCCAGTTCGCCACAAAGCCACCTCCTGCAGAGCAAGGGTTTCCTACCACCCTCTCCAAGCCTAGAATAGTGCATTGGGCTGCCAGGGCATACAACTTGAGGAAGTGAATCAAAATAGGTGGGAGGTGGTAGGATTCAAACTGCAGGCCTGGCTGCTCTACATCTCTGCTGTGGGGAGTGTGTACTCCATAAGTGCATCATTCTCCGCTTGGTGGTACTGTGCAGAAAGTAGCATGGTGCACCATAGACTGCTGCATGGGCAGAGGTGGTGGCACCTCTCTGTGGGGTTGGGTGGAGGGTGTGGGTGTAGCTGGGAGAATCTCTAAATGAAACACACTCACTTAAATGACTTAAAAGAGTGATTGACATAGAGCAAAGGTATAAACAAGAAGACTCATCATGGCTCTTGCTGTTTTGTATGTCCCCTGCCCCAGGCAACCTGTGATAAGACTATGCTCTGTACAGGTCACTCAACTAAGGACTCATCAACTAAAAGGATGTGGGCTTTGACCTGGGCTCAAGTCAGATTCTAGGTAAACTTCACTTTGAGTCTTTCCTTTGAGCCTGTGGTCTCTTTAGGCACCTGTCCGTGCAGTTAGTGGAAGTGGCAACTAGAAACCTACTTTTTGTGGACTCACTTTCTTGTTTTGTTCTGGGGAGGAGTCTTTTAAATCATCTTCTTGAAAAAAAAATACTCTTTTGTTAAGTCTTTTAAAAATTTCAGGCCTGGCTACCTATAGAGTACATATATTTATGCCTTACAAGTTTGATCTAATTCAGTGATGTCCCTTTTGACTTTCCAGCTTTGGAGCTGACCACGATGCTGAGTGGGAGGAGATAGCTGTGGGAAGTGGTTTCGCAGTGACCAGAGGGGTCCTCACCTTTGTCGTCAATAAAACCTGGTTTGCTGTTCTAACAGACAGAGCCTCTGAGCCAGCTGCTGACAGGTAAGTTCTGGGTCCTGGGTGTTTTCAGCTACAGATAGTGCCTTTCTTTGCAAGAGAGTCGTCTGTTAAATATTGATCAAGGCAAGGTCAATAAATATGTGTCACTGTAGACAAAGGCTAACACTAGATCCTTTATTCCAGGGTTCCCAAGGGCGTTTCCCTGCCTTGCCTGTCTCTGTTCTTTCTCTTGCTCCTCTTTCGCTCTGCTGTGCTTGGAAATACTGAGCTGGGTTGGGTGTGTTGGGACAGCTGGGCCACTTCATCTTGCAGGTCTCCTCTGCCTTTCTGTAAGGTTGGGGGGCGGGGTTAGTGATGCCTTCTGGGTTTTTCCGGTCAGCCTACTGCATTGTGAGCCTTCAAAGTTGGTAGCTGTTGTTATTTGTGAAGGTAGGCTACCGCAGATTGGGTAGGAATCTTGACCTATGGCTTGTTTCCTAAATGGTGGGTGTATGTCTGCACTGATCTTGAGTGTTGAGATTGTTGTCCATGTAGATAATGAAGGTCAGGGCTTGGGGCAGGTGTTAGCACCCTCTCCCTCACTACATGAACCCTGATATCCCTTTCTGGGAATGTACCTTTGTTGTCGTGGTTTGCCCTGGCTGTCAAATTCTTACCTTGTTCTAGGGAGGTCTGAGTTATTTGTGGGAGATACAACCAGGGCATTTGGCAGTGGGCTAAGGCAGGGGATGACTTCCTGTAGACTAGCCTGCTGGTGACTTTGTCCCCAGGTAGAGGTTGGCTAGCAAAAAGTGTATTAGTCAGCTTGGACTGCCATAACAGAGATCAGACTAGGAGCTAAGCAGTAGCCAGTCCCAGAAGCTTAAAGTCCTTGAATCAAGGTATCAGCAGGTTTGGCCTCTCCTGAGGCCTCTGTCCTTGGCTT
Organism: Aplodontia rufa; assembly: GCA_004027875.1. Classification (NCBI taxonomy): domain Eukaryota; kingdom Metazoa; phylum Chordata; class Mammalia; order Rodentia; family Aplodontiidae; genus Aplodontia; species Aplodontia rufa. Next base: position 123,031 of record PVKS010001497.1, read on the forward strand.
AATGGCCTCTTCTCCATATGTCTTCATGTGGTCGTCCCTGTGTGTGTGTCTGTGTTCTGACTTCTCTTCTTGTGTGGATATGAGTTATATTGGGTTAGGACCCACCCTGTTATAACCTCATTTGTACTTAGTTACCTCTTTAAAGATTCTGTCTCCAAATACAGTCACATCATAAGGTATTAGGTGTTAAGACTTTAATGCATGAATGTTTTGAAAACACAGTTGATACCCTCATAGGCGAGAAACTCAGACCACAGGGTGAAGGGAAGTTGGGGGACCTGGATTCCACCAGTAGCCTCTATTTGTATCCATAGCCACTGGTGGGGATATTTTGAGCAAGGTCTCCCTTCCTTTCTGTGTGCCTTACATTAGATGCCGAATCCCATTTTTCTGAACCTATTGTAAATCCCACAAGTGCACATGGAGGCATTTCCTGCCTGTTAATATTCAAGTTCTAAACAGTTAACATTCCAATTCATTTCCCCCTGGAGTCCATGCCCTTAGTGGGGGGTTGGGGGGATGCAGGGAGGGAGGGAAAGAACAACTGCTAAGTTCTCTGCAGCATGGGTGAGGTGGAAGAGCTGTAGCCCCATGCTGGCTCCTGCCATAGTGCACCTAGGGTATTATCAGTGGACCATAGACACCCAGGTTGCTGCCAGCATCCTGGAGGGACAGACTGTGCTGAAAGACTGCTTTTTGTCAAACACTCACCCTCTTTTTCATAGCATAGATGAATGAAGGTAACAGAACTAATCTCCCTGAGAATGAATTATAGAAAGAATAATCACTTTGGGGCTGATTGTAGTTTTATCCCTTGTGTCAGTCCCAAGGCAAATGTGCAATGTCCAAGACCTTATCTCTCTCTCTGGCCTTTTTGCAGCTCATTATAGGTGGAGTGTAGTACATGAAATGTCAGGTAAATGTGTGCTGAAGGAGTGTGGGGCTCTTGCTGGTGTCATCCCCTTTGTCATCTCTCTCAGTAGTGCCAGAGATTCTTCCTCCACAATAGATTTATTGTGAATAATACTTAAATTCCTTGAGGTATGGGCTAGTTTTGTTTCTGGCATGCCTCAGCAGTGTTGAAGCGCATCTGTAAAAAGCCAAAGGCTGGCCCCACCTACCTCCTGGCCCCACTTCTTGCATGATCTGATCAGCTCCCATCTCTTGTGTCTTTTTTTTTCTGGTTACATCATTCAAATGGAGCTCTTTCTTCAAAGCCTTTGAATTCCAATAGTTTGATTAGGGACTACTTGGCATGGATACAGTATTGAAATGAAAACTCATTTCACAGTTGATTCTCCAGGTTTTGGCTTAAAATATGATTATTAATGGCAGCTGAAGGAGTGGTGACCAGTGGATGGAAAGCGCAGTGTGATGGCTGGCCTCATTTGTTCTCTGGGTCTAAGGAGCTGGTTCTATGAACACCATATTTATTTTATGCTGGGAATTGAACCCCACCTCTTGCATGCTAGGCAAGCACTCTACAATTGAGCTGCACTCAGCCCCATTGCCCTGTTCAATGAATTTCATGCCCAGAAAGACCCCAGCAAATATTGAATGAGGGGTGGCCCAGCAAAGACTTATTTGGGGAAGTCAGTGATTAATTTTTTAGTGTCAGGACACTTCTTGTAGGAAATGTGGAAGAGCTTTGCATGGACTCCCTTGCCTCCATCAAGTGAACATGAGCCTCATTGACTGAGCTGATAGGGCCTAGGTCCAGAAGATGGTAGGACATGCTGCTCTTGTTTCTTCCCTTTGTTCACCAATAGCTATCATGATGGGATTCTCCAAGGATGAGTCCAAGATGCAAAGTCTCGTTAGCCTTTTAAAATATCATCTTTGTATTTTTGTTTCATTGATACACATCATACCCTAAATCCTGTCCAGACAGTTCCTAAAACAGTCTGATTGAAATGTGGTAGCATGGATTGATGCTTAACCCCCTCCAGGGCCACTGGCATCCCTGCATTAGAGAAGAAATGGAGACTCAGTTAACTTATGTTTTAGGATGTATTTGATTCAGACTGTTAGAGGATTAATTCTGTTTCCTAACTTTTTGGTATTCATTTCATAAATTCTCAGGGTGTACCCACTTAGTACTAAGCACCATCCTGTGTGTTGCAGCCACCATGGTCACTAGATGACCAAAGCCACTGACTACATAGACTATATCGTTAGTAGAAAGATATTCTGTCAAAAGCTCGTGTTCTATTTGACCTAACAGTTGAAACCCGATTTCCTAGGGTTTCAGAAGGATGATGCCAAAAAAAAAAGGGAAGGTGTGAGAGGAACTAGTTTTTGTCAGAGTAGGTTATGGTTTGCACAGTGTCTCAGCCCAAGGTGTCCAGGCTTGGGTGTAAGCAAAGCCCATGGTAGGAATCAGTGATGGGGGCTCACGGGATTGACTATGACAGGGTCAGATGGGCATCAGACTAGGCCCCACTTTTTCCTTCAGTGTTCACTTCACTGCGTCTTGAGAGCCATCCCTGTTTGCCTTCATAGTGATGAGAGAGGAAAGGTTTAGTCGTCCAATTTTATCTGGGTTTTACTTTCCATGGTTTCATTTACTTGTGGTTGTATGGCCTGAAATCACAGGATAGTACAGTAAGATATTTTAAAAGAGACCACAAAACTTATTATAATATATTGTTATAATTGTTGTTTTACTATTAGTTGTTATGATTAATCTACTATGTTTAACTTATAAATTAAGCTTTATCATAGGTACATATGTGTAGGAAAAATGTGGTATTATAATGGTCAGTACTGTCTACCATTTCAGGCATCCAACTGGAGACCTTGGAATGTATCCTTCATGGATAAGGTGGGACTATGGTGCAAATCTCTTAAGCATTCCATTCTCTCTCACTCTTATACCTCTTTGGGTCCAGTCTGGCTCTCTTCTTTCTCTTTTCTTTGGTTGCTTGTTTTGTTTTTATTGGAGAATTTCTAGGGTCAACAGTTAAGTTGGGTTCAGAGCATGACATTCCTAAACTTAGTATTCAGTGCACCTAGCACTGCTGCACCTTGGGTAGGACACTCCCCAGTTCATGGCTGTTGAAGACCAACCATCCCCAGTGGTGCAGCTCTTAGTGGGCTTTACTCATATAAGAGGATGGCTGTCTTACCCTGCTTATCCTGGAAGATGCAGACAGAAGAGGCTTCATTATTGAGGCTACAGCCATTCCTATTAAGCTTGGCTAAGGGCAGAAACCATTTCTCTGCCCAGTTGCAATGGTTCTTTCCTTTTTACAAAATACAAAGTATTCTGAGGCTCTAACTAAAAATTATGTGACTTCTGTCTTTTTCTTACCAAACTCAGAAAAATCCACAGCAGCTCTGCCACGTACAACTGGTCTGTAAGGTCAGATAGTCATGAGCTGATCTTTGAGAAACTCTTGTACACTATGGTGGTGTATCTTTCTGCTTTTCTTGACATACTGTTGCTTTTGGCTTCTTTAACAATGAAAGCTCTTTATTCTTCTCTATTTTTGCATTTCTTGTCCCCCCTCCCTCACTCCTATAATTGTGTGTCTACTGTCTGTTCCATATGAAAGCACTTTCACATTCTTTTGATATACTTGTGTTATCCTGCGGAGTTGCCTTTTTATTTTTGCCTCGTTGGGGGCATTTACCAAATTTTGATCTGTTAGCTTTGTATATGCCCCCTCTCACACATGGTACGGGAAAACAAAGATCACACATCATTCATCTTGGTATCCCTGATCAGCCAGTGTAATGCCTTTTGTGGCACAATCTGGATAAACACCTGGTTGAATTATTACCTCTATTTGCTTCAGATATGTTGGAGTCTAAACACATTTTCCACTGATCGAGAGAATCTAAAAATTGCTAAGATTGAAGGAAGATAATGATCTATCACTCTACTTGTGAGTAACTTAGAGATGTAGCACATTAGTTCCTCTTTGTTTCAAGAGTGTTTGTAATTCTTGTGGAATCATTTTTATGATGTCTGTTTAAAAATTCTTGGCAGATAATTCTAACCTCTGACTTACCTTGGTGTTGGTATTTGATGATTGCTTTTTTCTCATTCAAGTTGACGTTGTCCTCATCCTTGGTCTGACAGGTGGTTTTCACTTGTATTCTAGTCATTTTGATCCTATTTAATTTTTACTACTGGCCTATAGCATGTAGGTCCAAGTTGAGTTAGATATTCTGCTCCTTGCTGGGCAGTGTTAACACCAGGTAGGGATATGTGGAGGTGAAAGGCTTACACACACACACTGCTTTAATACTGTAGGGTTTGGGTAGAGATAGCTTACATGGTAGATGAGGGGAAGCAGATGCCAATCAGTTTCACCTTGTTCCTCTCACTGATCTGGGGTGGGTATATTGCCTGAGCTCCCCATTGGACCCAGCTCTCACTGGGTCAGCAGAGTGTTGGTACCTACTTATGCAAATCAGGGGCCAGGAAGGTGTAGAATTAGCTTCCTACTTAGCCACCCTGAAATTACTGTTAGAAGACTGTTCTTCTGTTAGCATTTGACTTGTCAGTATAGTCAGAAGCATCTTGTTCTCTTAGGTCACCCTTTTTCTGGTCCATTGACTGAGGGACAGGCCTTTTTCAAGCTTTTCTGATTTGAGTCTGCTGACAGTTCTGAGTTGGAGACTAGTACAGTGGCCTCTTTGGGATACACAGAGGAATAAAGACACTGGGAAGTCTACTTTCTTGCCACTTCCTCAAGTCTTCTTTTGCTTGTTGTTGGAGAAGTCTGGGTTTCTTAATAGGAAGAGGTTGGACCCAAGGGGATTGATCCTATTCTGTTGTGAGTGGAACTGGAAGGCTCTATTTTGTTTTTTATTTTTTTCATGCCAGAGACTGAACCCATGAGGGCTTTAGCACTAAGCAACAGTCCCACCCCTTTTTATTTTTTATTTTGAGACAGGTTTTGCTAAATTGCTTAAAGGCCTTGCGAAATTGCCAAGACGGGCTTTGAATTTGTGATCCTCCTTCCTCAGCCTCCCAATTCACTGGAATTACAGGCTTGCCCTCCCACACCTGACTCTCGTTGATTTTTGAAGTCTCCTGTTTGAAAGCTTTTATTCTCATATGGCCATTGAGTTTTAAGAGAAGAGTTAACAAAAGATTAACATAATTGTTGGGATCCTATCAAAATCTGTTAGAGGACAAATACTTGTAAAGCAAAGTGGTTATTTTTAAAATTCAAGCACTTTCCAGAATTGGAAGGATTATGACTCAGTAACCTTCTGGTGGTTGATAACTTGTCAGTGTTCTTTGTCTTTTCAAGTTGTTAGACTACCTTTTGTCATCATTCTGAAGATTCAAAACAAAAAAAGTAGTTTCTTGCCATTATTCCTGTCCATCAGAATCAGGAAAAGGTCTGACTACTATTCAGGAAATCATGGTGCCTTAATTTTGGTGATTTCCAATGTATCTGTAAAACAAGAGTTTCTCAAAAGAACTGAAATCGTATAGAAATATTAGTAAGTATCAATAAGTTTCTGGCTTTCTGGCAATTTGGGAGTATTGACATATTTAGAGATATTTAAGCAGTAACAATGCCAAAGTTACTTTTGGACAAAATGTACTGCAAGTTAAAAAGCAAGTTAGCATGGTATTTAAGATAAGTTGCAGAGATCAAAACCCAGCAGTCTCAGCTCAGGCACAATCTGTGGCGCCTCTGATGTCACAAAATGTGGTCTGGTTCTTGGAATGTTCACAGATATTGGGAGTGGTGTGTAGGGAATTAGATAATAATGCAGAGAGTGCATGCCACTTGGAGAGAGGAGGTGCATGTTGTTGTGGATACAGAGACCAGATTAGGGTAACTAACACCCACGACAGCAAGAACACTAGCTAAAGTTTACAGCACTTTGTATGTGCTTGGTAAACTGAGCCACAGTGGGGCTGTGACGTAGTTAAGCCCCAGTGGGTTCAATCCCAGGTATTATTTAAAAAAAAAAAAAAGCCAAAGTAGAGCCTTCCAGTTCTAATCAAGACTACTGTGAAGATCAAGGATGGCTTGGATAAGCACCCTTGATCTTCACAGTAATCCCGTAAGTAAATATCCCTCTCCCCATTTTAAAGAAGAGGATACCAAAACACAAAGAAGTTCAATACTACTGTCAAGCCTTATCAGTTGAGGATTCCATATTTGTGAATTTTTCTTCTTGATAAAACTTACTTGTAACTCCCAGATCCCCATTCACAGTGCCCTTTTGGTCATCCATGGACACTCAGAGAGCAGTGAGAAACATGCTTGTTTCCAGTGGAGGCCAAACAAGGCTCGTGCACGGGGAACAGGTGTCCTTTTTGTCGTCTGTCTGTCTGGTGCCATGTTTTTCCTGTTGTGTTTTTTGTTGATGATTTCACTGTTTAAAATGACCCCAAAGGACACAGTTGAAGTGTTTCTAAGCTCAAGAAAGCTGTAACGTGGCTCAGAGACAAAATTCTTGGTTAGATGAGCTGTTTGGGCATGAATTGTATTGTTGTTGGCCGTAAATTTAGTGTTAATGAATCAACAATATATTTTAAGTGAAGTGTCTTTAAACAGAAGCACATGTAAGCCAAGGTCATATATTGGTTGGTTGACAAAAATGTGACCAGAGGCTCTATTCCTCTTTTCTCTCTATTTCCTCAAGGGCCAGTGACTCAGGATTTACGAATTTGGTGTTCACAATCACTTGAGAACATAGCTACCACTCTACTTGTTCTTAGTCACATGAGGTCCCTTGGAAGCCTCTTTTTAAAGCAGTTGTTGAGGTGTCATACACTGAGTACAGTAAACCACACAGATTTAAAATGTGAGTTTGATCTGTTCCAACCTATGTGAAACCATCACCGATCAATCAAAGTGATGAAATATCCATCATTCCTGTTTTTCCCAAACCCTTTTGCAGTCCTTTCCTACCCACCCTTTCATGGATTTGTTTTCTCTCATTATAGATTAGTTTTCGTTTTCTAGAGCATTGTATAAAGGGAATCAATGTATTTTGTCTGGTTTCTCCACTCAGCATATTTACTTTGAGATTATCTGTGTCAAAGCACATATCAATAGTTTGCTCTTTCTTATTACTGAGTAGAATTAATGATGTCACAATTAGATCATCCATTCACCTAGGGATGGACATTTGGGATGTTTCCAGGCTTTTGCTATTTCCAGTGCAGCTTCTGAAGATTGCTTTCTTTGTCTTTATCTGTACATCTTTTTTGGCTTATAAGAATACCTTGTCTGTCCTTCTGTAGTTCCTTCTGGACTCACTCTCCTCTTGCTAAGGTTGTGGACATCTCATTTGGTGCATGACTGTGAGTCTACCAGTAATCTGAGTTCTGGTCTGGAACAGAGTAGGGTTGAGTGGTAAGAAAGGCAAAGTCTGAGGGAAGCTGAGGCACCAAACCATGGATGTTTGTATCTGGCAGGTCTGAAAGTTCTAGATGCAAGTGGATCAGCAACTTAGTTAATTCTTGCTGAGTCTGGTCCATACCGTCAGGGACCAAACCACTGTGCATCCTCAGAATCTACCCCTTTTTTTTTTTTATCGACTCCAGGCATGTGATAAGGTGGTTAAAGATAATTCTTGGGAGAGCTGTCCTCAGATAGCCTAGCCTGTGGTTCAGAAGGGCCCATCGTGGTCAGCACGAGTTATTTTGGGACCCTGGAGATCAGTGCAGACTTTACTCTAGGGCATGGGGTGAATTATTATCCAAGGTGCCTGCTATCTTGGCCCTCCTATTAAAGTGGCCAGCTACTTAGACTGGGAACTCCTGTATCTTTTGTGTTTTAAAAGCTTTGCATTTCTGGCATTGACATGGACATGTTTGGCTTGACAAATGTAAGAGGGTGGGTCTGGGGAACTCTGGCATGATACCTATCTATATATTTCTGTCCACTTCAATTATTTAGAATCGTAGGACAGCATGCTCTAGCCCTTCTAAATGTCTCATTCCAAGAGTGTAGAGTGACTCTTGCCAGACTCGCTTTGTATTGTCATCATTAAAGCTTGTCTTGAACAGGATTGCCCAGAAATGGAGGCACAGAAGGAGAAGGACAACCAACAGAAGGCCTGTCTGTGTGCATACCTGCTTAGGTGGAAAACAAGAAAAGGTGCAGAAAAAAAAAAAAAAGTAAGGCAATTTTCGTTTTTTTTTTTTTGTTTTTGTTTTTTTTCTTTTCTTTTCCTTTGGTCCATGGTCTTTATCCAGTGTTGGCAGCTAATTCTGTTTTTCAGATAGGTTTTATATAAGATGTTGCTTATGGTCATCTTTAAAATTTATGATAAAAAGTAGATAAAATTTGCTAAGAACTTCCTGCCCTGATAACTCCCAAGGAAATTTAGTTCCTGAGGGAGCTAAAGGAACTTGTTTCAGGGTGCTTCCCCATGGAGAGCAGCCAGGGGCTCCTCAGTGTTTCCATGTATGATCTGAAGGCCAGACATTCCAACTGTCTTTAAGAAATAGGTTTTCCTTTTTTCTTTCCAAGCATGGAGCAGCCTGGCGATGATTACTGAGAGAGTCTCCAGAGCAACAAGCAGTTACAATCCGTTTTAAGTTGAAAGGAGGATTAATTTTTTTTTAAAAAGTATAGTCTCAGTTAAGAGAAGATGGAGGAATGTAATAATACGCAATGAGATTTATGATAAAAGGTACAACTCTGATTGAATAGCTACATGTGAAACATTTCATGCTTCCTGTAATAACATAACTAAAGACAGGATGGAGAAGTAAAGAGGGCAACATTTCAAAGGTGCCCACTTCTTTGTACTGTCCAGGGTTATTTTGACGCATTACTTCATAGACATACCAGTTGATGACTGAGGGTCTGGTGTGTGTGTGTGATTGATGTGAATAATTTCATCAGAGGATAATTACTTTCTTGTTATTGCAATTTTTAGATCCATTGGAAGGAAAAAAAAATGTCTTTTGAAATGACAGATCCTGTAGATTTTGCCAACTTTGTTACAAAAATTCCTGGTGGTCATTTGTAGTGGCTCTGGCTATATAGAACCAGTATGGCCAGAGTAGATAATCTACTTTTTTCTATTTTTTTAAACAAAACAATTTAAATTTTTAATTTATAATTGAATATTAAGGAATTTTATAATAAAAATCCAAGTTTTACATAAAGAAGATTGACATGAACTTTGGAGTTTTAGGAATTTCAGCATGGTCTAAATTATAGATTCTAGACTCATTCCAACCTTTGTAGGCAAGAAAACAAGAGTTTTTGCATGTGTACTTTAATTCAACATTTCTTTATGGAACTTGTGACTTCTGATGATGTTTGTTGAAAGAAATGTCCTTGTAACTTTTTCCCTTTGTGTGAATAAGGGGTATATTGGTCCATTTTCTCATTGGTATAACAAAATTCCTAAGACTGGGTAATGTATAGAAAAAAGAGGTAAGAGGTTTCTTTGGCTCACAGTTTTGAAGGCTAAAACAAGATTGGATGGCCCCATCTGTTTGACCTCTGATGAAGACCTTGGCTGTATCTCTACTCTACATTGTGAAGAAACAGAAAGGAAATGACTGTGTGCGGAACAGGCCAAGCCCATGGGGTGGCCTTACTTTGTAACAAGCCACTCTCTTGAGAACTCACCTCATAAAATGAGCATGAATCCCTCCAGAGGGCAGTGTCCTTGTGATCTAATTACTTTGCACTAAGGTTCACCTCTTATAGGTTCCACCACTTTCCAGCTCTGCCATACTGTGGCTAACCTTCTAGCACATGAACTGTTGTTGCAGGGGACACATCAAACTTCATCCAAGCCATAGCAATGGGGAATACATTTTATACATGAGTTTCACATTGCTTATGAAAACATTGTTGCACCTCAAAGCCTGTGTAGTCAAGATGCGTATCACAATTAGTGTCTATTCCCAGGGACTTTGGGGTCCAGAGGACCAAGTCCCAGCCACAACTGTGAAATGCAGGTATTGCTTAATTCCTAAGCCTCAGGTTTCTCCAGGGCAATTGCTGCCTTACAATATTGTTAGGAAGAATGAGTGGGAAAATATACAGATGCTCTTCAACTTACAAATGGGGTTATGTCTCAATAAACTCACCCTAAGTTCTCTCTGTACCCAGCTGCAGCCGGTTCTCCACGGAGAAGCCAGGGTGATCCTGTCAGGTGTGCTCCTGCTGCGGGCTCCCCTGATCACATGCTTGCGGTGATGACCACCTGCTTCTCCCAGTGTAGCGGAGTGCTCACAATGGGTTCTCTTCTCTACCTGCCCAGCCAGCTGTCAGTGGAGGGTGAAGGGTGGGAGGAGGAGAAGGGAGGAGGAGAAAAAGGGGAGGTGGAGGTGGAGGAAGAAAACCCAAAACTGGGAGAGAAGGTAACAGCATGTTTGAAAAACACATCCTCCCACTTCTCTTGAGAGCTCTGCCTTGCTAGATTAAAGGCTTAAAGACGTGTTGGGAGAAAGTAAAACATTTGGCTTTGTATAAAACCCAAACTTATTTTACTGTAAAGCCTTTTCTGTTTTTGTGGATTTGGAAGGAATTTGGGAAGCCACTCCAGTCTTCTGCTCTGCTTTGCTTGCTTCTTCTTCAAGAGCATGTTTCCACGCCCTGTTCCAGGTTGAAATTCTGCACCTGCTGCTTTGGCTTGGAGAGGATTCCTTGTCCTTCCTCAGCCTCGCCTACCAAGAGTGACCAAGAGTAAGATGAGACCACTACAGGAACTGTAAATGCTTCTAATAAATTTGTAAGAGATCAGAATCACTCACTGCTTACTCTACAATTTTTAGCTATTTTAAAACAAAAACTTATGTTTACCCTAGTTATAATCCTCTAGCCTAGGTATAATCTAATCCCAAATATATGACCTTAGGAAAGACCCACTCTTAATTAACATGTGTGATCCAGAAGAGTTTCAGCCAAGCCAGATAACGGTAGGTATGAAAGCCAAAGAGAAACACAGAAAGAAAGTTGTCTTGTCCATGGGATCTTTGGTGAAGTTGGGGGAGAATTCCACTGGAGAGATTAGGATTTGGAGAGACTGTATTGATTTGAGACATTGGAAGTAATGGGTTTAGTATATGTTTTATTTACATTTGTGGAAGGATGCAGAAAGTCTACAAGAGCAAAGAATGCTTTCCGCTCCTTCTCCTCCAAATATGGGAAATGCACACAAATAATTCAACAGTCCAGGGGACAGAGACAGTGGGAGGGAGAGAACCAACTTAGAGGGGCAGAGCAGAGTGGGATTATGGGGTGAACAGGAAGTGAAGGCTATGGGCAGGACTCAGTGCTAGGCTAGGGTAAGCCCAAAGGGACTGGTGACAGAGGGGCTGGTGACAGAGGGGAGAATGATCTGATTCATCCTAAAATGGTGTCAATTTTCCGTAGGAAAAGGGAACATGGGGGAGGATGGGATGGGGGAAGATTTAGGGTAAGTTTTATGGGGAAAGAATAAATAACTGAGGTTGAATGAAAGGCTTCCAAAGAGCAGGGAGGATTCCCTCAGGGTGTGTGTTTGGTGCTTGCCACTATCTTCCTTTGTGTTGCCCAGGAAACGCCATACAGTTTTTGGGTTTGGTGATGGTTTTTCTCTGACCTGAGGATGTTCCTGTAGTTTGGATCTAAGTGTCTCCCAAAGGCCCATGTGATAAAGGCTTGATACAGCTTGATACTGTTGGGGGGTTGTGGAGCCTTTAAGAGGTGGGACCTAGTAGGAGGTCTTCAGGTCATTGGGAGAGTGCCCTTGAAGGGGATTATGGGATTCCTGCCCCTTCTGTTTTTGCTTCTTGGCCATGCGGTGAGAATGGTTTTGCTCCACCCTTGTCTTTTCCTATGATGTATTGCCTCACTGCATGTCCAAAAGCAGTGGGGCCAACTGATATTAGAATGGAACCTCCAAAACTGTGAGCCAGAGTAACCTTTTTATATTTATAACTTTATTATCTCTGATATTTTGTTATAGTGATAGAGATCTGACTCACACAGATGACAACTTTTCTCTTGTTTCTTTGGAATTCTGATCTTCAGGATAAAAAATAAATTCTTTTTTCCTCAGAAAGAATCAGTATCTTCCCTTGACTTGTGAGCAATTCAAGTCATACCAAGGACAAAAATAGTTTAATAATTTGTCAGAAAATACTTTATTTTTAATTGAAATAGATATATTTTCCATTTGAGTTCTTTTGAAATATGAGCAAAAGCCTCATGCAGCAAAATTGAATTTAATTGATGCTTCTCATTCCTTTCTTTACCACTCTTAAAAAACTGTAATAGAAACAGTGACCACATCTTGATGAAGGTTAAAATTCCTGTGTTCCTGTTACGACATGCAGCTTGAGGCCATAATAAGAACCCCTGGAGTTAGAGTCTCTTGGCAGGATGACATTAAGTCAGATAGATGGGAACCAGTACTACTTTTTTTTTTAATTCTTAACACCTGGTAATTTTTAATCTTCTAAACTTGGTCAAGAGCAATAAGACTAATATAAAGTTTTATGGTATTATGTGTCATTGATACTGTTTATAAAATTGATTTTTGACTCCTAAAACTTACTGGCCAAGGCCATTAGAGGAGTGCATGGTGGCCATGTATCTTCTCCTTTAAGTCTCTTTGGTCTGACAGTTGTTGTTAGATTGATCTGTATGTATCCTACAGCACACAAAAGCAAATGTCAGTTAATTATACTGAGAAGACTAATTTAGTTGTCTGGGGAGACATTCCTTAACTGATTTATCCTGGGTTTGGCAGGTTGTGGGGCACTCTGCACAGTAATATAGCTTAACAACAGATATGTCACATTAGGATTATATGAATTTCTCCAGGGATGATGGGTAACTGAGAGCACTTCCCTAAAAAGTTTTTTAAGCCAGCACAATGTCTCCTGTGTTGTAGGAGATGGAATTCTGGGTTCTCAGACCTTCATATTCCCAGTGCCAGGCGTGCGATGGGGACACTATGAGTCTTTATATTCTCCACACAGCCATGTGTGGAATAAATGATTAAAGCAGGGTTGGCACATTTTCTGCTGAGGACCATAGAGGGAGTGTTTTTTACTTTACTGGCTATGTAGTCTGAGTACACAGCTGTCATCTTAGTATGAGAGCAGCTGTACATAATATGAAAATGAATGTGAAGGGCTGGATTTGATTAATAAAAGCAGGCAGTGGCCAGTAGAACTCTAAGATAGAGGGGTATTTTCCCAAATGTTAATTGGTGTTGTGTATGTCTTAAATTGGACCTAGGGTTTGTTTTACTCAGGTATGGTAAGACATAGACATGAAAATGACTGTCAGGAAGTAAGAAATTTTTACTCACAGTTCCCTAGAAGCATCAGGAAGGTTTCATGCAGGGCATGTGGAAAAGTACCAGGTTTCATCAGGCGGCTGAGGCTGAGGGAGTGAAAGGAGAGCATGGTAGTTCCATGTGGTTTCCTCAGGAACCACAGGTGAGACAAGGTAAGCTATTCTGCCACCATGTTGTTCCTGGTGAAACTACTTTGGGTTCATGCTTCCATACCCATTCTCAGCCACACTGGGGGTATAGCATCTTAATCTAAGCTCAAATGTGGCCTGACTGGGCAGAGGGGCTGTGAGCCTATCACAAGGTTTACTGAAAGAGTAAGGTTAAGACAATTCAATGCCAGAATGTTCAGTGCTTTATAATTTAACCATGGGTCTCATTCTAACAGATCAAAAGGGTGATTCAGATGTAACTTCTTAGGATTTTAAAGAATTTTTCTCTAGGTAAAAGGAAGTCTCCCACCAGTGATTCACATTTCGTCATAGGGACAAGTGGTTTACTTTCATGTGTAGATTGAAAATACTTTGGCATATATACATTTTTAAAAGTCTTTAAATACAAGGGCTATTTTATAGATCATCCATTATTTTTCTAATAAGTTTTAACCATTTTCCCAACAACTACAGAATCTTGTAGACTGTGAAGCCAAATCTGAGTGAACTTCACTTATTCCAATGTTAAATGGCGTGGTGGGGTATGGATGATAATGTGGGTGTCATGGTAATTCCCCTCCCCACTTTAGTATTTTGAGGTACTGGAGATTGTACACAGGGCTTTGCATGTGCTAGGCAAGTGTTGTCTCGTGCTAAAACCCTAATTTATCTTCTGAATTTTTTTAAAACTTTTTTGATTTAGTCTCTTAATTTTTGTTTCCCTTTTTATAGGTTAGATGTACAAAGATTTTCCCTTGAAAGACATGCAAAAGCTTTCAGTAATTTGTAATAATTTCTAAATTCCTGGAACAGTAATGATACTAATTAAAAAAAATTTAATGAATCTAGAAAAATATATCAAAATAGAAGCTCTTTCTCAGTGACCCCAGTTTTAGTTCTATATTCAAGTAATCTACACTTAATAATGGTTTTTCTTCTTTCTCTACATACCCCATGGCAATATCCCGGGTTCACTTGTAGGTAGGTAGGATGCTTTGATCTTTGGGGGAGCTGATGACTCTCTCTCCCTCCTGTGCTTTTCTGTGATTCTGTAGCCTGCTGACCTGCAGGGCTTCTCTGTGGTACTTTCCTTGTCTGTGAGGTCCTGTGTTCGTGGCATTATGGTACCTGTGTCCTAACTGTGAGATGGGGCCAGTGGCACTGACCTGTTCACTGCTCACTTGCCTTGGCTGCATTCTGTAAACGTGGTGTTCATCTTGTCATTTGCACTCACCTACCCATCCAGCAGGGGCACCCTCTTCTGTGAATGCAGCAATGAAAAGGCCTGTGTGTGGAGTTCACATTGGTCCTCCCAGTACTCTGGAAGGCTAATAGTGTCTTCCTCTGGTGAAGCATTTGGGAGGGACCAATTCTGCCTGTGGGTGACTTAGGCTATTTTATGTGATTCTTGTTGGTCAGATTTGCTCTTGACTTTGTCCATTGATGCATGTGTTGAATCATTGGGGTCCCACATCATAGGAACCTTTTGGGGTGGGTTAATAATCTCGCCAAGTACCACTGTTTCTGCATCCAGAGCACTGCCATGTTTCAAGCACAGCGCCAGAGCTGAGGACTGGAAGTGGAAATCAACTTCCAGCATTGGCCTCTCCTGACAATACCATTTTTGAAAGGGTTACTTAGTATTTCAGAGCTCTGGCTCTGGATATAGGAAGAGAAGAACCCAAATACTGACCACATAGCTGCTCAGCAGTTGTGACCACAGGGAGAACTTTTGTGCCCTATCTCCCTAAGTGAGGATGATCAACAATGTTTCCCACAGGACTATCCAGGGTATTTGATATTTCACACAGTGGCAGTAGAGGCATGTCACAGGGTCCTTAGTGGAGCTGTATGCCCTGAACTCCTGTAGCATTCCAGTCCTAGGAACAGATTCAAAATCATGTGTAGGTATTAAAATCTACTATTGTTTATTGGGAGGCTTCCCAGACCATAATGAAAGGGGCTTTTGATACTTGAGTAGAATTTGCCAAACGAATCTTTTTCAAAAGCTGAGAACGTAAAACCAAAAGCTATCTTCATACATATGGTCAATTGTAGACCCTTGTTCCTAATAGCAAGAAGTGTGAGGCAAAGAGATCCTATTTTGCTTTAGGTAATTAAAATAGCTATTTAATCTATGCCCTGTCCTCAGTCCACTAGTACATTATGGAAGGGAGGCTAAACTTGGTGTTTCGGAGGGATTCTTTATATTTTTATAGAAAAAAAGATTTTTAAAAGGCAGGAAACATGCCATGTACAGCTTCCAGTGAGAACTAGGCTTTCGGGATTCAGTTGTGCATTTTGAGTAACTGACTATTCTTATATTTATACTTATTTGTTTTTATACTTAAATTTGTTTCTACATTTAGCTTTCCTTTCCTGGCCCTTAGAAAGTGACACATGATTCTTCAAAGCTTTCTTGCATTTTTCTCCCAACTTTTGCCCCCTGCAAGTATCATAAAAAAGAAACAGTAATTTGAAGAGAAGAAACAAGAGTAGTGATTCTCTACTTTGTAGACATCTGAGGAACTTCCAACAAGATTGTCCCCCAACCATAAGATTTCATTTTAATTGGTTTAGGGGAACAACCTGGGCACCAGAGTTTGATAAACTCTCTCAGAAATTATAATGTACAGCTCAAGAGTTGGGACCAAGTTAGGGTGCTTCTCAAACTTCAATATGCAGTAGAATCCCCCAACGGTTGTGAAAACATACACTGCAGGGCACTCTTAGAGTTTGGGATGATTGGTTAGGTTCTGGGCTCCACAACTGGCATTTGAATAAGCTCCCAGGTGATTCACATGCTGTGACCTGGGACTGTAGTTTGAAAGCACAGGACTGTAGACTGAGACACCAGGGTTTTCTGCACTGAATTCCCATCTCTTCCTTCAGGTCCTTTTTCTGCTCAGGGCCCTTCTTCTCGGCACTCAGATTTCTTCATGTGAACAGGGAATAATAGATAGTGGATACTATTATTATTATTTTTTTTTTTTAAAGAGAGGAGGACAATGAGAGAGACAGTAACAGAGAGAATCAATTTTCATTGAGTTTTTCACATGGCTTTTGTTGCTCTGACACTTAGCTGTGTACGTGGGTGCTGGGGTTTGAACCCATGTACTCTTGCGTGCAGGGCAAGTGCTGTAACTGCTGAGCCACCACTCTGGCTCCAATAGTGGACACTATCATATGCACATGCATGTTTACTTACACATAGACAAATATGAATAAAGCACTTAGCCAAGTGGCTGCTATAAACAAGTACTTCATTATTTTTCCTTGTGACAAACTGTAATAAATTGATTATTAAGAATGTCCAAATTATGATTTTGTTTATATTGGGAGGTGGGTAGAGGTTGGGTTTTACTCAATTTCATCTTTTGCTTTTTTTTTTTTTGGTCATGGTTGGGATTGAACCCATGGACTCATGCCTAACAGGCAAGCACTCAATCTGTGAGCTACACCCTTATACCCTTAGACCCTTTTAATTTTTAAATTTTTAGATAGAGTCTTGCTAAATTGCCCAGATTGGCTTTGAACTTCTGATCCTCTGCGTTAGCCTCCTGAATAGCTGGAATTACAGGTATGAACCAGTGCACACCGATTGCATTTTCTGTTTAAAGGTTTTTACTTTACTCTTTTTGTTATTTATTTATTTTTTTATTTTTTATTTATTATTATTTTTTTGAACAACCTTACAAGATTTTAACAAAATAATATAAAATGTGTATAAAATGTGTAAATATTCTGGATATTGCAGTTATCCCCAGGAGTGCCCCCCCCCAATTACCCTACCTTATCCCTCCCTTCCCTTTCCCTTTATAACTCTAAAAAAAGGTATTAGATTATAAAGCATTACATCTTATCTGGATTTAACTCATGTTACTAGACCAACTTTCTCACTGTCCAGGGTCTAGTCCCCACCTCCACCTATGAGTGGAGACAATCGACCCTTAGATCTCTGGGTTAAGCTGATTTTACTCATCATGATCT